>JABASD010000398.1:0-80886 GCA_019776165.1 Pogonognathellus flavescens
TGATGCGAATTCTTCCCTGATCATTTTCCTGATTTCTGCTAAATCTCCCATGTTTTCACTTTCAGAGTCACTTTCTTCTTTTTCTAGTTCCGTTCTGCTTTTTTTACGTAAGGGGGTATGAGGAGATCTAGTAGCTTTTGAGATGGTTTTTATAAGGGGTTCCATTCATTAATGTATGCACTACTTATTAATCACTATTAAGCTTTTTAATTTTGTACACTACTTCGCACTATTTTTCATTGAGCACATTAAAGCGTAATATTTTAGGCAAAATTTAAAACATTCAGATAGCAAAATGTGAAGCAAATTATGAGTTATTGTATAATGTATAGAGTGAGAAATGCTTTTCGAGTCCAGTGCTTTAAGCTGTTATTAGTCTCTATGTATGCGTGTGTGTGTGTTATCAGAGCCATTCGCTGGTCCGTAGAGTGGAGATGAGTGGGCTAATATACACATGCACTAGGAAAGCACACCACGGTGATGTTCACCGTCCGACTGCTCGACCAAGACCCGGGTGGTATTTGTAATGTAACTGTGTGTGGGACGCATTGAGAAGTAAATGCTCATCTGCCTCAAAAACAACACGGACAAAAGAATACGGCTAGCTGTTTGCAGGGATCAGAATCTCGTCAAGACTGAAGAGCACTCGGAGAAAAACCCTCCACTCGACTGCTAAGAAACCACTTAAGAAAAAAACTTGGAAGTGGTAAAAGCACCTGATCTCAAGGATCTGATCTGATAGAGAGCCACTAGCTATGTATAGCACGGCAGCTCGTTCATTCACTCACTCACTAAGTTTGTCAGTTATTTACCAAGTCAGTTCCTTCTCTCGTCTTCTATGGCCACGGCTCACAAAACATTATTTACTACATCCCACCACTAACTCTTGCTCTATTCCTCCAATATAATTCTATATGTCTGCCATCAAATACTTTCTCCAGACGTGATATGAGAAACAACAGAGTTCAGTCAAAACTTCACGCTCTTCCTTCTTATTATACCAGTCAACCGAAAGGAGAACGCTTTAACGAGTTTCCATTCAAAAAAGTCAGTTTTGCATCCTCCTACCAACAACTACCAAGTTTTCTGTCCGTCTGTTACAATTCATATTGTCAACACTATACATGCACTTTTGGTTGCTGTCTATAGGCACTACGGTTTTATTCACATACGAGTGCATTAGTAAAAGTTATATGTCGCAATTTGCGTCTGGTGGAAGCACTTGTAGTTCTGGGACGAACAAAGGAGTAACCGGATTGGGAATACTGCGGCAACATTTCCATAGGAGTTTTACACAGGATTTTTTAAAGTTCAGTTGAAATGATGATAATATTATGTTGCAATTTTTTCGATTCATCAACGTCATTAATTTTGGAAACTTTTTAAAAGTTGGCACAAATAAATTTGGGTTTGCATACTAAAAATGTTGCAAGCCAGAGTTGCTACTGGGGAAAGTATTATAAATGAATAATGCAACATTTTTTGTGCAATGTTGATTACTACAAAAGTGTTGCCTACATCTGTTACTTAATAATGGGTACATAAAATTAATAAGAATATCTGGGTGTTCTATAAACAATTTTAGTCCATAATATGCGTATAGCTTGAGTGAGTAGAATTTTTTATATTTTTATGGTCGGGTAGGATGTAAAAATGTCAACTATATTACGTCTCTACTACATATGGTGCGGAAAGAGGTAATGAAATGGTATAAGGAGCAATGCATTAGTTCCTCGTCCCGCTACAAGACTACCACTGGCTTTTACATTAGAACATTTATATAGCTAACGATCGCAAATTTTTTACAGCAGTCACATAATATACTTATATTCATGTAACCACTCGCATGCATTTGCTTCGACAAATAAATTTTTGCTCAAACTATACAAGGCCATTGGAACATTTTATGTCGTACTTTCAGCTAGCCGTTTATAAATGTACATGTTAATGTTTTGAGGCTTTTATACGCAAGATATGTGTAGATAGACAATTTTATCGGAGAAAGAAAGTATTTTGCAGTATGTGGATGGAAACATATCGAGACGGAGACATTACATTATACGTGTTACTTAAAGCACTGTAGGTATGGCTTTAGGTATATAGGGTATTGATAGCAGGAATTCTGGAGCACAACGGTTAAATCTCGTTGAGGCAAGTTTGAGGAGGTGTAAGTTTGGATTCTTATCTCATATAAAAAGCTATAAGATGGATACGATGTTCAGAGATTATTGATTTACTTTTGTGACTCGCTGGATTGTGGCTTTGTGAATGCTTGTGGAGACCCGGGGGCGTATAATGCACGGTGCAGCTTGAAGACTCTGAGAGACACTACCAATGCAATTCTTTCTTCTGTTATCGTCCTCCTCGTCATCCGGCTTGTCGTCTTTTCTCGTTTTGTTCCCTGATACATTATTATCCTCGTCTTTTTGCAAAGGCTCAGATACGCTTTGTTGAGGAGAGCCTCCTCGAGAAAATTCACACGTGTTCAGAGAATCATCCTTATCTTGAGTTTCACTTTCCACGTCCCCAACGGCAGCCCCTTCCAAAGATTGACCTCGGGCTGACTCTGTTTTTGAAAGTTCCGAATTTTGAGATGCATGAGAAGTGTGAGAAGGAGGTGGTGCTAAAGCGGATTCTGTTCGAGAAGCTTCAGAAGGAGATGGAGACAATCTTCCCCCCAGGCTGGATTCAGGTGTAGTCGAGGCAAGCAGTTCTGTAGAAATCCATCCGACTTTCCTCAAAGGAAACACTACAGTGGATGTACCTGACACTGAGGAATAGGACCGAGGCATTACTGGAGTATTGGAGGACGATACACTGTCATTGGGAACGTGAACGGAAGGACCAGAAGCCATATCTTGACTTTCAGAAGAAGAGTGCAATTGTTCATGAATAAAATTTGACGGTTCAATTGGATATGAAATACCAGGAGTGGATTCTACAGGAAGAACAGTCAATTTGGAAACAAAACCTTTGTTGGAGAGAGAAGAGGCCGAAGAGCCTGCATAAACATCCGAGTCAATATTTGCATTGCACTGCCCCTCGTCACAAACAACTTCACATGACTCTCCCTGCAGAAAGAACGGTAGTTCTTGCGATGTTACAATATCCGTTGTACTTCCAGATGTACCTAAGCCGGAGAGACTCCAATCCCCGCATTTACTCAATTCAGGGTTCCTATACATGGAACTGCAGGATGGAGCGTACGAGCTCCCTTTAATATCTGAGTAAATCTCCTCTAATCCCGTCGCATCAACTGTCCCTGAGCTTCCTGTCCCCAACCATACATTGTTGCTTTTAGATATCCCGCTTGACCCATGGTGTGTTCCCCGTATTAAATCCGGTGTGAGGTAAACTCCCTAAAAATGAAAAAAACATTTATTTTTCTGGCGTAAATCTAAATTAGAAAGACAATTGCGTGTGACAAATTTAATTATTGAGAGTCAATTAGGAATTTTAAAAAATTGGAATGTGTTTGTTACAGATAAATCGTGCATGTGTCAATCTTTTATTTAATTTACGGCACCTCTGACTCTTTCGTGGAAGAATGGATTGATCCTGTAGGTGACATTGGTGTTCCATCCTCCCGTTTCACTTTGGCACGTCTGCGACTCTTAGACGTTTGCTGTATCTCACTCTCAATGGCATAACTCAAAGATGCTGACTTGGCTTCAGACTCTGTGTTGTCCGTCATTCCGGGTGACAGTCGACTTCCACCAGAACCCGTCGTACCGCTAAAAACTACAGGACTTAGTGACAATGCTCTCAAAGGCGGTCTCGGCGGGATCTGGGGATACGCAGGTTGGCCGCCAGATCGAAGCCATGGGTAGGAAGACACATACTTTCGCTCCGCTCCCTCTTCTCCTTTCTTCATAATTCAACCCATTTCCTCTCACTAATACTTTCCTTAATGAGTCATACAAATAAGAATGGATGAATGGCCCACAACCTACAGATTTTTCCGAACACCTGCCCGCGCCCAAAGCCAATTACCTTTCCATGTAAGTTAAACGTTACTGTTTCTTTCTCTGGCCTCAAAAATTCCACTTCCTAATCCAATTACTTTCTCCGAGATAAAATAAATTGCAGAATGTCGAACTGAGTAATTTCCTGCTTTCTGCCTTGCTTTTTTGCTAAAAGCCACAATGCGAAACCCAAGTGAACAAGTTCACAAGCAAGTACTACTACCGTGGTACGTGCATATACGAAAAGCAATTATTTATTATCTTCTACGGTCTATTTACAGTTAATTTGATTTAATAGTAAACCCTGCCCATTTATTCACTGGTCACATTGTCATTCCATTGGATGTTCAAGGAATGCGAAATACACAAACTTATTGGCATCATCCTCCTTTCTCCAGGGAAATTCTTCCTGTATATTGTATATATTCATGGTGAGAAAGGAGCCTTGAGTATTTTTCCTGCTCATTACCGATTAGTTAAACGCGGAGAAGCAGTTTAAGCGAAGAGTGGAAGAGGAAATGATAGAGCCCTACTACCTACTTCTACTATAGAGAATGAGAGATAATTATATGTATTTACTTACTGCAGTAGAAAGTATAGGAGGGAGTCTGGAGAAAGTGTGTATATAAGTAATACAAACATACAAGGAGGAAAGCGAGAATTAGATATAGTATAATGCACTAAAACTACGTGTACGAAGGAGTATATGGAGAAAGACCGTAGAACGGCCAGAAAGAAGAAGTTTCTCGTCTAGGAAAAGTTTCATGCATGCTTAGCCTGATTGGTTAGACCACCATTCAATTATGCGTCTCAATTGACTACGACTAACTAAGGCAAGGCATATGAAACACACGGAGAGTCAGACCTTGGCGTTGTTCGGAGGCTGTACAGGCTCGATAACTTCTAAGACGGCAATTGCTGGAGATGCTGACTTGGCGTGACGACTGCTTCCAGTCAGGCAGTAAACGTTGCTGCTGTTTTGTACCGGAGACGCTCGCCCTCCTCCAGACTCAACCTTACCATCTCCAGCTGGAAAACCAACAAGAAAAGCTTGCACTACATAAATTCCTCAAATGCTTCTGGAGCACAGAGTACTTTTCGAGAAATAGAAAATAGACAAGCTCCATGTGCAAGTAATATGATTCCTTTCAAAGTTCCAAGCATAAATGCAAGTCCCGATTGTATTTTTGCTCTAAAAGAACGTGAGCAATATTTCTCATTTCTTTTCATCCATAAATACAAAACACAATGAGAAATACGCTTCTTCAGCTTTACCCAAAACTGACACGAATGAAAACTTTCAAGTTAATCTCAAAGAAAGTCGCGTGGGTTTGCTGAGCAGAATACAAACTACTAAATAAATGACGAGATATAAATTGCACTAATCATTTAGTTCCACAAAAGAGAATTATCACCTGTTGGCAAGAAAATTGACGAATTTGCGGAGGCATCACGAAGGAGGTCCATCGTTGGCGGACAATTGACTGGGTTGACGATTGGGGAAAGCTGAGTAAGAAGCGAATCTTCCGGAGGTAGGAGCCATGGCGCAGTGGTCGAGCGGTAATGAGGTAATGAGACGTGCTGCTGTTGTTGTTGCTGTTGTTGTTGATGCTGCTGATGTTGCTGCTGCTGGTGATGTTGCTGCTGTTGTTGCTGTTGATGAAGTTGCTGCTGTTGTTGCTGTTGATGAAGTTGCTGATGGTGCTGCTGCTGTTGCATGTGTCGAGAATGATTAGTGGGGCGATGAGGACTCTGTCTGTGGTGGTCACGGGAATGAGTCTCATCGCTGGTGGTGGACACGTCGCTGAAGGAGCTTTCTTCATCTGACGATGAGGCACTTAGTAGTGTCTCAGCAGCAAAGCTCTTATCGCGACGTGATTGAACACTAGCAAGTCTTTTCCTGCCATTACAAACATTATTGTGATGAGAGTGAGAAGGAATGGCCAGGAAGTAATGCATGAATTATAAGACATGGAAATGGAAAGTGAAGTCTAGGCGATAAGAGCTATTGATTTTAAAAGGAGAAGGATGCTTTCTGTGTATTGTAGTATAAAAGAGTACAACGCAGAAAGAGCATACTGCCTACTGTGTGTGTATAGCCAAGCATATTATATTTATAGTGCTGCATTATATGATGCACGGAATATTTATCTGTATTCAGTAGGTAGCTACTACTTGGAGAGCAACTGCTATATGCGTATAAATAATATACAGTTAGGTAAATAGAATATTGCGTTGTGGATAGTTATATTTTGTAAGTTGTAGTAATGCTGTGCTAGTTTGTATTAGGAGATGTAGACTGAGAAATGGGGAAAGAGAGAAAGAGAGGAAAAGGAGAGTGAGTGAGTGTAATATTGGGTATCTTGAGTAGTAGTTAGGTAGAATGTATAGTGAAAGGTTGAATGTGAAAGGAGTCTTGGTAGGAGCAGTTGTAGTTTCATAAAGCAAATGGAAAGAGTGAAATATATGTGTACGCGAAGTAACTAGTAAATGCAAGTATAAGTACTAGAGTCTCTTGAAGTGAAACACTCACTGTAAAAGATCCGAGCTATTTATATTTGAGAGGCTGAAATCTACATCCATTGAGATGGGAAATTCTTCGACAGGCTGGAGTCGCTTCCAGGCTTGCTCTGCTCGTACCAGCTTGTGTTCCAGCTCTGAAAATCGAGCTCCATTACTTGTTCCTCCCAACAGAAGTGCAGCTTCCGGTGAGGACTTGGAGCCAACAGATGGGAAACTTTTGATCAGATCACCCCTTTCCTTCACCAACCATTTCCCGACACGAAGAACCTCCCTGAATCACACACATACACAGAAACCTTTAGCCATTGCAAATATTTGAATTCGTTAAGCCAAGCCAAATTTCACTATTACACTGCCATTTCTATAATTCTATTTATTTTCCAACAGTTCCATTCAATGCTCCACTCCCGTTACCATCAAATGGGGACTTCCATCCTTAGACGAGTTTCTCTCGTGGATCCCAAGTACTTCTAAAGATATCCACACAGGCAATCACACCAACCGTCTACCTATCTGTAGTTAAATCACTGATGTGATTTCACTTCCACTCGCAATGTCTATTCCACGATAGAACTGCACTCCAACTATAAGTAACTGACACTTTTGCTTACTTACCATACAGCCTATAGTCTATCTAGTCCATCTCTACAGAAAACTCAGTGCCGCACTATATTTGTAGTACTAATAATAGTTAAGTATTCCTATCTTTTCATTATATATAGGTATATAAAGTAAAACGATCATCAGACTATCCTTTACTCTCCTACACAATACTTCTAATCAGCATAGAACACAGCCCGTGTTGCTAAAACGGACTAAGCTGTTATAAGGCTCTCTAATCTTTTTGGCTTCCTTTCTCAAAGTCACTTGCAGCATTCGCCCATGTAAGTACTAGACATAGTTTGCTCCACACAAGGCGCAATCACTAAATGTAAGCTCCATGAACTCAACTAAAATATCTACCTTGAATTCTACTATTTACCTAGTACACAGTAAAAGCAACTACTTATTTTACAACTGTTCATTACATTCTATCCTGCACTACGAAATAAACTTTCCGCATTTCTAATGCCAGCCTATAAAAATCAAATGTTCCGATACAGCCCCTGCAAATACTGTGGATATGATATGTACAAGATAAAAGATAGTATATCTGTTTCATCTGTTTCTGGAAATGTATAACTAGCAATAAGTATAGAAATGTATTCCTTAAGTACATATAGGGGTAAACAAGAAACATCCATATCCGAAGCCAACTTGCCAAATGTACAGGGCAGGGCAATTTTTTGCTATCAGAGTTTGATTCATCCACTTTCTCTTAGCTTTTTCTGTACGAATGCCGTCGTTCCATTAGCCAATTGTATTTTCGTGAAATCAGATGCGCCCTTTTTACTTAGTTGTCTATTTTTGTAGGAACAGATCTATACTCTCTCTCTCTGAGGTCAAGTAAACATGTTAAAGAAGAATATTATCAAGGAGGGTCGTCTTAACGGCGAAATGGACAAAGTATGCAGCAGGAGTAGGCAACGAATGGAAAGTTATTGAGCCACAGTGCTGCTACAGTATTACTATTGCAACTACAAAACAGAATACTACATGAGATGAATTGAGAATTTGTATTGTACATAATACATTCTCATGGCTTTCCGTTTTACAACCTGAAGTGAGTTCGTAGAGATTCGTGCTCTTGCCGTAGAGCATTGAATTCCTCCAGAAGAGAATGCAGCTCGTTTCCGAGTGTGCCAGCTGCCTCAGCCATCAAAAAATAATTGGCGCATTCTAGGTGACGATGACGAATCGCCAAATCTGACGGCCTCCAACCCAACTCCGTCTAATACAAATAATTTAATAATTATCATTTTCTTGGTATACTAATTTAGCATCTTTTTGTGTTTTCTTGTACTTTTGCCATTTGTCATTCAATCCCAAATGTATCGTAAATTATTTAAGGTTAATGAAATACAATATTGTGGGGAGCATTTATTTTCTGAGCAGATACATTTCTGAAATAACAAACTTTGTAAAATATTATGCTGCCATTTGAATGAATATAAATCTTAGGGCTGTAGAAAGCAGCCAGACAAAAATGAACTCTTGTCAAAAGAACTGTATTTTCGAGGAGAAAAAACGACAGTCAGAAACGGAGCAGGTATTAATATTTATTTAAGTTGTATTATAGTGAACACAGCACAATAAAAGAAATTGACACAATGGCACGTACACCATATAAGCAAAGACAAAGACTAATTGACAAACCTGACATAATGGATTTGCTCCTGCCAACATGAGTTCCTGGCACACGGTAACACGTCCCGACTTTGCCGCCACATGAAGCGGTGTCATCCCTGAAGAATCTTTCATATCTACTTGTACTTTTCTGTCGACGAGCTCTTGACACAACCATCGGACTGCTGCAGTATTCCCATAATTAGCAGCAAAGTGGAGCAAAGACCTGTCACCTTCTTTTGGCACCAAAGCATTATCACCACAACTTGTGTGTAGCACCAGCCATTGAAAACATTCTACTTGGCCACCCTGTGGAAAAATTGTAACCCAAAAAATCATTCTTCAAGCTATCTCAAGTCCGTATTGATTGAAAGAGCGGATGGTTACTTTCCAAGCCTCCTTTGGGATCGAGTATCAATAGAAACCACATGTACCAAAAAGTTTCACATATTTTCTAAACAACAAACAACGTGTGGTCACATACTACACGATACAGAACACTTCATCGCTAGCACACTACTTCCGATTCTCCTGTCATACTATCAGAGGTAGGTACCTAACCTCGTAGTTGCCTCTTATTTTGTTTTATTACAAATACAGATAGTACGTAGTTGTGGGTATGTAGTAGCTTGGATGAATGCATTCTGCAATGAAGTAGTGAAGTGCACATTTTTTACACCTAACTTGTCTGTATTATTACTTCTATTCATTACTTATATAGCACACCTAATTGAAAAGTTTTACGTTAGGGTTATTATATATAATACTATGATTATATGTCCTGTGCACTTTTTATTCCCACCCACACACTTATCTTTAGCTTTCACCGTTTTTCGTTGTCAAATAATTTCGTAGTTACTTGTTTCTAACATTTATTACCTTCTACACGTAATTTTCAAAACAATTTATGCAACTTTTTTTTTTAATTTTCATTGAAAATAAAAATGACATAAGATTGCAATTTCTTAATGAATGAGAAAACCAAAGTAATTATTACGCAGTGGATTCAGACAATTTATCTTTTGCGTGTCCATTCGCGATTGTATTGTAGGTATCTATGTGGTTGATCATTAACGTGTATTTATATAAAGCACAATATCCTGGATAAACATAAAATGAAGTCGGTCGCATATAATTTACCGGTTTTCTCCAGTGCTCGAAAATAAAGTAAGACTACACAAGGAAAGGATTAAGTACGAGACTGAAGCAATGTCTACGATCTTGAATTACTCTGGATAGCCTGTGTTGTTGTAATTTGGAAATAGCTATGGTCTTAAGTTGCGTTTGTAATACTAAGAAATCGGTAGGAAAATAAATGAGACTGACTTTAAGGGCGGTTAGAATGACGGTTCGACCGGCTCGGTTGTGATCATTGAGAGCGGCATCAGTATGGGGACCGAGGATAGATACAAGCCATTGAAGTGTGACTACATGACCTCCTCGAGCAGCACAATGCAGCAACGTGTTTCCTTTAGCATCGGCTAAATGACGCACCAAAGTGGGATCCAATCCTTTCAACGATTGTTGCTAGAATTCGTAAATGGCAAAAATCGATATTTCAATTAAATTCATTCCAAACTAATAATTTATTTCCAAGTTAAGACTTGTGCCGACTCACAAAATCTTCTTAGCTCCATGATATTTTTATATGGATTACGACATTAAGAAGGATGTATCTGTGTGCAACACAACCATGAAATAGATCTAGACAAATGTATTCCGGGAATATCTTTCAACTCCTTTATTTCCTTTGTAGTTTCTGAATTTTAAATCCGTTCTAAAAATTATTTCCTTTGACTTCAACTCCCACAACTTCTGAAATTAATCCTTTGAGTGACTCAGTGGAATCTCAAAGGAATGTGCTAAACTAGTTCAATAATTTTCTTTCCAATTCAGTAAATAAATATTTTGCACAAACAGTTCTGAGAGGTACATGTTACAAAACCAAACCCTATGAATATTCATTATATTTTTTCAGAGTCGTAGCTTCTTTTAATGAGGTAAGGGGAGAACGAAATATGGTGGGTATCTGTTGTGCAAAATTTACTGATGATTTTCTGTATATCACGTAGCCAGCATATCATGCTGTACTATTAACTTTTGAGCTTTTTATGCCTTTCAATTTTCTGTCCGTCGGTCTGTGTATGTGCGTGTGCTATAGAGCGAACCACAAAAGCGGACCCAAGTTCATTTTTGTTATACCCAGTTTAGAATGGGTTTATTACTATTACACATAACAATATTATTTTGAAACTAACCTAAAGAATAAAGTTTGAAACGTTTAATTTAAAAGCTTAATGCTTAAGTCAAAGTCTGTGAGATAAAATTATTTTTGAGGGTCAGGGTAGAGTTTTAAATCAATTAAGGTAATGTTCTTCATTTTCTATTATGAAGATTTGTAAAATCATCATTCATTGTATACTGTATAGGTATATGCGTAACTAATGTGCATGCCTATGTCCTATGAATGTACATAGTTACGCCCACAACTATAATAATATTACTGACTAGGTACATACATTCGTTAAAATAGTATGAAATACTATTATTAACTGTTCTGTTAATATTCTACCTTCAGTATAAACAAGTAGCGCCAAGTATACGCATTTCAGTAGGTGAAGATCTATGTTTGGACAGTGAAGGATGTAGAGCTATTACTTTATGGTAAAAGTTTGGCAGGTATAATTGTACCATGTTGGTAGGAGAATCACTTGACTGCTCTTCCCGTTTACTATTTAATTTAGCGAGGAAAAGTGAACAGGAACGTAAAGTGAAACTATTTGCATGAACAGACGTGCGTACAGTATTTTCACTTTCATACGTTTTCAGGGTTTTGAACATTTGGCATGAATCCGTCCATATGTACTAATCTAATCAAAGGCATCAGATATTTCAAATGCAGACTAATCGAGTAATTTTGCGCCTTACTAAATGCTTTGCTTCACTCGCTTCGCTCACTTGCTTTTCAGTTCAAAGGTTATAGTTCTTATTGTTGCACGGCTCAAGGCCTTAATATAGCCGCGGCTTTGATATGCAGACTGAATTCCATTTTTTGTCCTTTGACTTTCGACTTTATAGCGAAATGTAAATTTGTGTTTGACTACGGAATGTTACCCAGAAGACTTGCACAGAGCCTCATCCCACATCCCATACACACACACTATACATATCGTCATTGTAATCAACGAGTGCATTAAGGCACATGGAGATAGATTGTGGCATCTCTGCATTTGCATGACAATAAAATAAATAGTTTATGAGGAAGTATAATGCGGAGTGAGCTTACCAACTCTTCGAGGCGCCCGTGCTTTGCCAGCCTAAAAATTTTCCATATCCAGTCTGGCGTTCTCTCCTTAGATTTTCTCCTTCGGTTCTTGGAAGGCTCTTTCTCCAGAGCTTTGGGTTTCCTTCCCATGGTAAGGGATTTACGTTGGTCTATCGGAGCGCTTCCGCGTTTGCCTTTTGCGGATTGTTGAAGAGATGAAGATGAGGAGCTTTCTTGAGAAATAGAATTGGAACTGAAGCCGACACGACTGACGGCTGAAGCTGCACTTGGATCAGCACCTGTCTGATCAGAAATCGCTAATTCATTCAGAGCCGTCAAAATCGAGAGAGTTCTTGGTGCTGGACCCATCGGAGTGTTCACTCCACTCGAGTTGGATATTGATGAGCCGCTTGATGGGGATTGATCGCTTTTTTTCTATAAAAAGCAATGACACTCATCTGACATTTGCCTCACATCAAAGAAATTATATAATAAACTCATATCACATACACACACCTATCACTGCATCACCCACACAGTTCAAAGCCTACACTAATATCTACATTTGAAGTTCTAAGAATTTATTTTCTATACTACAAAAGTAACTTTGAAGGCTTAGTATCATGACGCAATTCTCAAAGCACATAGACATAAAAATAATTCTTTTGAGCTCCAGGCCTGACTAAATAAAGAATAATATTACACTCAGGTATCTCCAAATAAAAAGTTATTCCTTTCTTCCTAACATTCTAGTAACATAAGGTAAATATTAATGCGAATCATTATACAATAAACACACACTATCATGATTCTCTGAGAAACTGTACAGTTGTTGCATTTTTTGAAAAGCTCACTGAATAAATAAAAGTGCTCATCCTATTGCTCCTTGCTTCTACCAGGAATTCTTTAGATATTTCACAAAACTATTCGACATCGCAGAAAAAGACTATATACATATATCGGTGATTTATCCTCAATTTTGATACTTCAAATTCTACATATAAACCTATAAGTATTGTAATAAAAGACGAGAGCATAAATAGAGATTGAGAATGCAGCAAATTAGGTTAACGTAATACGTATAAGTAAAGAAAGATTCGCCAAATGATGCTATATAATGCCAATCCATCTTCTCTTTGTAAATTAGCTGTGTCTGTGGAAGATGAATAAATTGAGGATCCTTGATGTCTGATGTGATAATCAAATAATTATTGGCTGCTAAAGTTAGACACTATAGAAAGAGAAAAAGACAGCTGGAGCAGATTCGATTTATATTTCATATAGGTACTACTCATACATAAGATATCATAAGATAGCTGGTTTCGTTGTATAAATTTCAGATGGATGAGGATAATTAAGAAAACCGAGAGAAATTGAGAACCTTCTTTTTGGAGGCATCGGAAGATAATTTATTTGGCTGGTTGGTGGAGGAGGTATGTGCTGGTGAGCCACCTGCACATGTTCGAACTGGTGGAGAGGAGGAAAGATTAATTATGCTGCTGAAGAGGCTGTAGGTTCGTCGAGAAGAGCTTCCGGGGCTGCTTCTCTTACCCCCCTCACTTTTCTCCATACAGACTCCAGCTCGGTCTTTCGCCCAGCTTGCCGTGTTTCGCAGAACAAACGGGAGAATAAAACGGTGTGGTGTGGACACTTGATATTCGTGTGCTACTCAAAAAGCCACTTGCACACCTCATTGACAGGAGAGGAAGAAAACGTCACTTCCGAGTAGAATGATTTCCTTTGACAAACTTGTTTTTATTATAAGTGTCACCCATACGACAATGCGTGAGCTTCAACTGTGATTTATATCAGGGTCATTGAATTGCACTTCAACAATAGCTTTCCACTCAAGTTGTAATAAAGCATTTCAAGGGTGCATGTCTTGTGTGCACAGAGAAACTTTGCAAAATTACACCAGCCAGTGATCCACAAACTCTTTTTAGCAGAGGATGAGAGAGAGACGACTTCCAATGCTAATTCAAATATACACTTTTTATTCCGCTAGAATTTTACTTCTGCTTTTGGCACTTATCATAGACGAAATAGGGTGAACGCTATCAAATAAGAGTGAGTAAAGCAATTTTACGCTTTCAGGACATCAAAGAGTTATACCACGGCTAAGTTTATTTGATGCACTATCCAAAACTCTCGTTGCAAGAGGAGAAGACGTTCCCCAATAAATTCTAAATAAAATAATAAAACTTTTAGACAAGCACATTATAATGAATTCTAAAAAACTCGCTTCATTATTCAACTCTGATGTTTCCATTAACTTTGCTAGACGCAACTTTTGCTTTCATATGAACAAGCTAAGAGTTACTTGGCACAGTTAAATGAATTTTTATTCATCCAAACTAATATTATACTGTAACTGTATATCAAGATTTTAATCCTGACTCTGACTTGTCACACAGTTCGTCGTTTATTAAATTACACAGTCCGTAAGGGTTTCCTTGTAGTAATTCTTTTGTAACACGTTTTTATGGCTGTATTTATGCCAATCGACATTTTAAACGTAAAATAACACGTAATTCAATTTATCCCACTAATGTGAAAAATGTTACTTTATTACCGTGCTTAGAAGCTGTTTCTTGTGACACAAACTATAATAATTATACATTACAAGCCGCTCGCAGTCGTTCAGAATTGTGTTGCAGTAGAAGTTGTCTTGTAACTATTTTGAGTTGTAGTAAATATACAAAGTGCGTGATTGTGCGGAACTGGTGAAGGTAAAAATATTGACGAAGGGAACTTGCTGTGTGTATGTGCAGTCTAATTCTTCAAGTTAAAATTTCCGTTTCCTCGGTTTACTACAGCGTGTATTATTTAGTAGCTGGTATTCCATGAGGAGAGACAGCAGTAAATTGGGAAGTGGAGCCGTTGCGTTGTTCAGGGAATGCATATACTTAGCCAACTCATGAAAAAATGAGTGTTTAAAATGCTACAGAAAATGTTAAAATTTTGGCAAGTAATCCAACAAGTTTAGTTTGAGCGTTGGTTTTGTTGGTTCCTCTTGGAGAAGAAGAGGAAATAACTCCTCCTTAATTCCTCGTTGGCATCTTAGGAACGTGCCCTGGAGATAAGATAGACCAGGTGTGCGGCACACAGGGGTCCATTGCTTCAAGGCCCAGCTATCTACTTCTTCCACCACTACCCATTCTTCGAGCACTACCCAAGATACAAATACAATACTTACTACTACAACTACAATTTAACTGAACCTGCAACAAACCAAAGCAACTCTCTTATATTCCTCCTCTATTGCTAACTAACTGATTATCAGAACAACATTCACACTACACTTTCGTACATACAATATACGTCCACTTTGACTTACCTGCTCTCCACTTTCTGCCTCATCCACCTTTCCATGCCATCCCAGGTATTTACCCACATACACTTACACAGATACCACTCATACTACAATCTGTACAAAACTTTCTTGGCTTTGTGCATCAGTCTCAGTCTTACTGGCTTCTACTAGCAATATATGCCTAGTACATACATGCATACTACAAAATATACGTACACACACGCATATAACATTCTACAATACAACTTATAAAATTATACTGAAGTAAATAAGCAACAAAGTAGCAGAGTAAGCAGACAGACAGACATACAATTCTCAGCAGATACAACTTGCCATGCCGAAGAGTTAAGATTCTCTCATAGGAGTGCTCCGTACTTACTAAAAGGTACATTTCTGTATAAGACGTGCATCTTCAGAAACGATGGTATTATTATGTACTCCTTTCTGAAACATTACGATGAACATTCCATAATAGTGAAATACATACACGTAGTAAGTATAATACATACATAGTAAGGAGCAGTGGTAGTATTAGTAGCCCGAGCCATCCAGAACAGAGAACCACAGAATTTTAGCTGAGCCTGTTACTGTGTACACCTGATGAACCACTACTACCTAAATATGCAATGTTATAGCTTGCTTACGTAGGCATATTATATCAAAACCGTGAATGAGTCAAGGAGTCAACAAAACACATTCCTCTCTTGACTCATGACATGACGGTCCCAGTAGTCGACCTCCAAACTAAAAACTAAAATCTATCTGCTAAATGCTACAAAGAATGTTCAAATCAAACACAGGCTTTACTTATAGAATGTAGTTGGGCTAGAGCTTTATCTTTGTGTTACTTAAGTTCAGACTTCAGACAACCATTGTATTATTGAATAGTATCGCCTCATCCATCCATCCATCCCTACATACTTCTTCGGTTGGATGAACTTCATCAACATTAAAAGACAAAACCGAAATTCCGATAACCACCAATAATGGATTCAGCAGTCAAGAGTAAACTTGCCATTTGCACTCATTCTATGTACGAGATGAAAAAGATTGGAGAGTTGTGCTACACATAATAGAATTCTTACCAATAGACATACCTAATTCAATTCGTATATTGTAGGCACCTAACCTGTACAAGGGTATTAGATTAATAATGGCTTAACTTAATTGTAGCCATATAACATGTATCATTTTAAAATCTGCCAAATTAAGAGTTAGGATGAAATATGAATTAACTTGAATTCAATTATTCCATGGTAAATTCCTGTTTTATTTTTTCCAGGAGTAAAATAGTTGTTTGCAAAATTTTGTCGAATTAAATAATATTAGAGAAAACCTGCCAGAATGGAAAATCAAAGGGAATGCAGCTATACGAGTAATAGGATGTTGGGCACTTGAGAGTGTACATATTTTACGTGATATTGTATTCACACAAATGCGATTGTTTGTTGTCTTCTGTTCCCATCTATATCTGCACTCAGCTACTAGAACTTTAATACTAACTATATACGACATACCAGGAGCTTAATACTTGTCTCACGTACTAAACGCAGCCATATATTTTATTCTTATAAAATGTTTTCAGTGGAACTTGTTGTTTATTTTAGTTTCTCTTTCCCAAGCTTTCCAATGTAAACTCATCTCTCGCAGCAAAACTTACAGAGTGCTTATTATTTCATGAGCACAAACCTTAGCAAATCCACTATGTTACTGAATACCTGTCTCTATTTATTTTGCTTTGTGTTGTGGAAGTATGCAAACAATATAATAGTATTGTGTTGCATAAGCAGCCTATAAACTCGTTGTCATTTGTCTAACATATATTACCAACTGTTAAAACAATAATAAATATTATATTAGTAATTAGTAATTACTACTGTCATCCTATTATTACCCTCCCAGAATTTGTTCATCTGGAACGCATTTTTACCCATTTCGTTCCAAGCCTTAGAATGTTAAAGCAAAACATTGTTTTGGTTGAACAGAATTTCCTGACAGTTTGCTTTACGCTGTAAACATTAGCTTCTGTTTCCATCCACATTCTTTTCCACCTTTTCCCTGTTAAGTTTAAAAAAAACCATTTAGAGAAACGATGGAACAAACAAAAGGTTGTCATAAAGTATAGCAGACTCTACAGAAGCAGTTTACTCCTCGTATTACTCAAGTGGACTTCAGAACAAAGTACTAGGTAGCTATTGCGTTATTTAAAAACTCAAGTAATTGCGTGGCACCAATTTCATTTGTAATTCATGAAAGGTTATGAAGGGTTAAGCCATATAAATATTATAGTTTATTGTTAGCTCTATTGTGTTGTAGCATGTGAAGCAATATTGTCTGCATTACGTTCATATTTTACTCGTAAAACTTTGTACATATAGAAAATGATAGATATTTCATTCACGCATTTTACCATGGGGTATCGTCCTCCAAACTTTTCTCTGCGGATGTATTATATGCACTACGCACTGCAATTAAAAGTTAGCGATTTAAATGGGTATCAGTAAGTGTAAAGATTTTAAATAAAAATAGAAAAATTCAGGCAGTTTAAAATAATATAAAGGGTATAAATAATAATAATAATAAACAATAACAATAAAAAATGTTTTATTTCAAAATATTTTACATTGTAATAGAGTCCACTTAAGTAAAAATTCATTACAATGGCAGGCCCATAATATTGTTAGTACAACCGAATTAAGGTTAGTAGAAAATGATATATTCTATTTCTGCAAATCACTAATTCGGGAAAGAAGAGCGACGAACTAGAGAGCCAGCAACAAGCGTCGTAGATTACAACGCTCAATCTACTACGACTCGTGGTAGATTGAGAAGTCCACATACTTCGATGGATATCTTGAAGGATGCGTACACGATGAAGTTGGCAAAATATTGTTAGGTACTTTTAATTTTCTCGTCCCTTTTTTCATACGTTGGATTTTTATATGAATCTTTGCAATTGTTAGGTTGGTATAGAAAATCTTAATTTAAAAATTATTTGCGAGCATATTTCATGTATGTATGCATTTTGCAAGATTTTTATATGGTTATTTTATTGACGCGGTTGTGATGCATTCGTAATGCACCAGTTTGCAACTTGGAATTAATTATGTGTTAGTGGTTTACACGGTTGTAGCAAATTGGTTTTCTAGTTAACATAGCGAGGGAAATTTTGACATTTCAGTTTTTGTGTATCTCAAAAGATATAGTGCTCTTTTTGCCACGATGCAAGTTTACCATGAATACTATACAGCATGCTATTCTATATTTTGCTGGTAAAACGACAAATGATTATGTATCATTATATAGCATTATTTTCTTCACTCAAGCAGATAATATGAGAAATCCAGTCTCTGGTAACTCTTTTGATAAAAACCTCAAAAGTATTGTAGGTGCCTTCCTTGTGTTTGGCAAACTAATTAATATTGACCGAGGTGACTTCCCATTCGTTTGGCAAACAGCTTACGTAATAATATCATGGGCTTTGGTGCAGACATGTATACTTGTATACAATCATTATTAAACATGGGCAAAATGAGAGAGATAGTAAAGAGTAGTTTTCATGTTTTTTGCTGAACAAGCAAGGTATTTAAGGTAAGGCTTCACTAAATTCACTATCCAAAAACTCTGCAACTGATGCTGCACGTAAAGCTGCCTTCTTACCTTCACCCCATATAATATTTACTTTCATGGACACATACCTAAACATGATGATAGAGATAGAGTCAGTGCTAGGATAAACTCAACCAACAACTGGACTAATTGCAGATCATGGTGAACTATCATTGAAAATACTATATTATTCACTTTGTGGCGAATGCTTTGTATATCTTAAATTAATATCAATATAGCCCTTTCTACTATATGACCAGACTGGCACCAAAGCCAAAAAATCGAGGAAATTCCTTTACATGAGCAGATTGTTGTAAGATCACAATTGGCAAGTTGCTTTGTTTGAAATGGGAATTACAATCCACAATATTTTTATATCCATCGCTCAAAGATGTTTACTACCCCCAAATCCCTTGGTATGCAGAATGACCTATTATGCGAGGTACAACCTACCCAGTTATTTACTAGAGTCAGGAAAAGGTTCACATTACATAACTCTATACCTTTCATTGGAAAATAAAACTACACCTATCTCAACTTGAGAATCATTTTGTAAATTCTACTACTACTATAATTTCTTTATTTTATTTTATTTTAACTTATTATCTGATTTGAAATTATGTTTTCAATGCACACCTATTACTGGCAATAATTGTCGCCTTTAGTAATTCGATGTTGCTGATATGTATTGAAATATAAAAATATATCAGAGTCACCTTTGTCATCAAAGTCATAATGGGAGTGTTCAATTATTGTTTGAACAAATTACCAACTTGAAAGTTAAAGTAAAGTTGAATCAACTCGAAAGATTGCCCGTTTCTACAACATAGGTGGATGGTTGTAATGCCAAAAAGTAACCTTGTAAGTCCAATCTTTATCGACTACTTTCCTTCCTATTCTCTGAATTCCTTCAGCCATCTCATTCAATTTATTTCCCACTCTCTGAGAACTTGTGTTGAGATTACCACTCTCCTCGTTTGCAGTTACTAAACTGAATCCTCAAAAGAACTGGTTTTGTTTGATGGTACATTTCCAAAACGACCACTCGCAGCGAGTGGTTCCCCGAAATCATTGATTAACTGAAATTAAAAACACAATCCTACACAGATACGCTTATACATAATATAATAAGTAAACTATACACTCTAAACTATATTTTATCAAATGATAATAAAACATTCTCTTTCTCTCCGGCTTACTTTATAATGTGGTCATTTCAAAAAGGTAGCAAGTAGTTTGTCATAATATGTATAATAAATACTATCACTTCATTTTATTAATTAAAACACAAAATACCTCATGCAGTTTGTGTACCGAACATTATTTATTATTCATTATCTTATTCATAATTTATTTAGGAGGTTTACCCATGCAGCTTTATTGTTCGGCTTTACAAATGGAAGTAACCACGAAGTTTTCATTTCACAATCTACGTATTTCACTATACATCGTAATATTTTCATCATGTAATGCGGAAAATAAAAAGGAATAATTAATTAATGAAGCAAATATTTACTCACTCATTATTTATTTACATAATGAGTTACGAATTATTAATAATAAACCGATTTTTAAATGGAAATAAATAAGTATCGTAAGGGAATATCTAGGATTAGGCAATGGGGGCTCTAGATAACAGGCATCGCTTACAAGTATCTTACAGTATTTAATAATAAAAACCATTGCAAAACGGATGTAATAAAGTAGTGTAAGACACACAATTACCTATGTTGCCTAACAGTTGATTACTGCCAACTGTTGTTGTCAAATGAATTGTCAGCTATTTTAACAAACCTTGAACGAATTAAGTTGATTCGTCGTCGATATATCAAATTACGTGTTACAGAGACGGACAGACAGATCTTTCCTATAAAGAAGCTTACGCTACTAAACATTAAATGTCACCGATTGTCTCCATTTTCGAACTTGACCTTTGTTGTGACCCAGAGATAACGTATGAGAAGTTTGAACGGATGGTGCTTTTTCCGTGAGTTATGGTGGTCACGGACAGGTGGACAGACGTAAACATCATTCTTATAAAGTAACTTACCCTGCTTAATAAATAATAGTCCATATAATGTTTAATTGATACTAGATTATACTACTAAGTAAGATCTTCATTACTCGTTACTCTCATACTCATATTTTTGAGAAGAATTCTGTCATAATTTTGCCTTGTTCGTTCAGTTTGACCTTCAGTAAACATACTGATACATAATACCTAATGTTCAAAGTTATTTCATCCAGCGAAGTGAACTAAGCGCCATAATAATTATGTTTACTGCCATTGCCTTTCGAACTTCGTTAATGTGTTATTTACTTCATGATAGAAACAAAATTGGTCCTTCACATGAATAAGGCTTGAATATTAAACTGTAATTAGATATACTTAAGTACATGCCGTGCTGAGTTTCAGTAACTATCAAAAGACACGTTTTTCAGACTTGGTCGTGTTTTAATTCCAATTGCGATTTCGTTTTCACATCTGAGGATGTAGTTAGTTACATGTGAAAAATTTACTTTATATTCGCACCGTTATTTGCATGGTTAACACTAGTAGCGACCCGACTTTGCATCACGAACGTCTAAATCCGCACGAAAAGTTACACATAACTCAATCAATCTGACATAAATAAAAGGTGCAGTAAAAGTGCCTTAAACTACGATCGTAGATGGAAACAGGGTAGTACACTCTTGTGCACACCATTGATACTATTAAGAAACTTTAGGAAAATAGTTTTCTCCATTCGTCTCCAAAATGCTTTTTTGATATCATACTATGTTCAGAAGATAAATGCTTAAGTGTACTACACTATGTACTTGTTTCATTTGCCTATATACAGATGCGATTTTCTCAAAACAGTTACCCTTTGCCTTGTCGGTTTTGCGGTAACTGCTGAAAACTTCACACAAACTATTTATCAAAAGGAGCAAACCCTATACACATATAATAATAAACCTGGCTATGGCATCTTCAACAAAAGCTACTATGTGGAAATGTCTTGAATGTTATACCATAGAGAAACGCTTTAGTTTACGTGATTTCTAAACTATTCTTTTATTGTCCCACCCATAATGAAATTGGATTAACAAACAATTTTTCCTATACATTACGTATGATACTTTGCTAACTATTAGAGGATCGGGCGAATACAAAAAATGCAAAAAGCAGATCGAAAAAATGTACATTATTATTCAAACCCACATGATTGACTGACGGAATGATATACAACGAAAGAAACTATTACAGCACAAAACTCATCTACAAGCAGAGCAGCTGCTGGAAAAAGAAATTAATAGCAAGAAACTATTCTACATATAAATATATTATAATACCTACTCTACCGTAGCCATACCTTGGAAGATGAGTTATTCTACATATATACATACAGATATTGCTCTTATATTATTATTATACTATAGATAATTTAAACATGTGTATCATGAGTATCAGTGCCAGTGTAGGTACTGTAGTTTGTGTTACAATCTGTGAAGCCGTCCGTCTCTATTTCTTTCTATAACTGATGCGGAGAAAAAGACGACGAAAGGAAAGAGGTAGCAGAAAAGATGAAGAAGCAACAATCTCTTTCGTAGCGTCGTGTTAGTGTTCTGTCGGCTGTATACAAAATATATGAAGAAGAACAGCAGAAAAAGAGGAGGCAAATAGCTTCTTAAATGTAATAACGACAGCATGTTCACTCTATGTTGAAGAGAATGAGTAGAAACAAAAGAGAAACCTTTAAAATCATTGTGAAATGAAAATAATAGTCTAACTAATAGTAATAATCATCATACCATGCATACCAAGACAAGCTATTATATTGTGGTGATCAAACATTCCTCCATCTCTCTCTCCTCTATACGGCATCAGATTATCAAAACATAATACATTGATACACTCCTCAACTCGCCCTCATCTCATCAAAAACATCTTCGTTCGGCTACCGAATTACACAAAACAATACTACCACAATACCTACCTACTCTGCTCCATACAAGTGATACAGATTTACTAGACAAAAAAACTACTACTACTACATTACACAACACAACACTATATTTTAACCAAGAAGCAGCTTGAAGCAATATTCTTGTGAAAGGTGACTGAAGGGTACTTTGCTACTGCTGCTTTCTGCTCGGAGGATGCGTTGGGGCTCGGATGATGATGAGACAACCAGTAGACAACAGACCGTTCATTGCGTTTTCATTATTTCTACCCGTCAGGGCTGTATAAATAGGTGCAGGATGTGCTATAGGTGTATAAACTGTTCCTACAACAAATCCCATGGCAGCTACGTACATAATATTCTTCGGCAGATGAATATGACTTCAAAAGAATAACTCTCATTTTTGCGCGCCCACCAACTACATGTAATCGACTCAATTCTTCTTCGCCATATTTTTCTAGAGCGAAGCTTAATAATTTACAATCTTTGATTCAGACTAAGTAAGAACTCATTTCATACATTGATGCGTTGAGAATTAGAGTTCTCTGTTCATGTCTGTACTTCTTTTCTTGTTGTAATAGGTATAGCATATTATAGGAATAAGTACGTCTTGTTCTGTAACAATAAGAAGATTACATTTACTGTAATATTATTATGCTTTTTACTTTTCTTTCATATCAGCTACTCAGAACTAGTACTTACTGCCAGTTTCGGTCCTAGAGAAGATTTTATGACTGTGTGCTTATTGGCATAATATGGACAGTATTATAGGAATTCTAAGCTATATGTAAAATATAGTACCATCTAATTTTTTATGTAAAGGTGATATGTATTGTAATATCTTTTACGAAAACTAACATTAATAAGCCCCTGTTAGGGGAAAATTGTCTGTAATGTGATCCTCGCAACTATTGGTGAAGGGTCTTGTTACTTTTTGTTCTCGTTTTAGGTAAAAAGTCTAATACTTCTAAAATAATGTTATATAATATACAATGTTTCTTGCCATATTGTGTAGATAATGTTCAATAGAGCACCGTGTTCAATAAAATAGTCTAAATGACATGTATAGTGTATACCTTTATTCTGATGACATTTCCTATTATTATGATATATTCTTAATTAAGGAGCATTAAAACCATAATAGAAAATTCTAAGAAAAGCAAGTATAAGTAGAAACCGGCAGTAAGTATTACATTTCGTTTCAGTATCAGCACTTTCAGCACTCAACTTGCACTGTTAACTAGAAGCTTAGAACCTACTCATTTTCTTTCATGATATGATGCATTCGTGAGTTGTCATTAGTGACTTTACCTTGTAATTATTTGGATAAATTGAACTAACAAAAGCAAAATAGTTTGATGTAAAGTAATTAGCTGTTTTAAATAACTTTCTGTAAGTGACAACTGAGAAGATCACAGTAACAAATCACGTATAGGCAGAATAGGCACCGGTTTTACTGCTTACATATCTTTTGTTCGTTCTCTAATTAGATAAAAACGGTCGCTTGGCTTATTTATAGAATTTTCATTGTGACAGCTATGTAAACATAGGTACCTCAATCAATTTTCCTATATGTATATTATTTTTGAAGTCCTTATTATATTTATAGCACATATTCTAACGTCTATGATAAAGATTGTCAGTGACACATTCATTTGCCTGCCGGTTAGAATTTCTGTTTCTGTCAACTTTACCTAATATGCTGACAGCTCTCACAATATCATATTCTACATGTCATTGTCAACTCCTATACACGATTACTTAAATATAGAAATAAACCGGTTAAACACCGTAGTAGCAAGGAAACGTAGCGAATTGAGATTCTGTGATGTGAACTATGACACGATAACATTAACTGTGAAACCGTGTTAGCAGCAATATAATTATTATGACTAGTAATTACATATACTTAAAAATATTATGTCATTGGCCATTGGCGATCTTCATATTCAAATTTAGCGGGTTTTAACTTTCAAAACTAACTATTATTGGCATTGCAGCATTTGAAATGTAGTGTACTGTTCATACTGTATTAAACAGTAGTTAGTCTAAAAGATCAAAGGTCATGAAGGAGTTGACCGATTGGCCCTATCTTTGAACATAGTCTTCCCATGGACCACTAGAACATCTGTACCAAGTTTGAAGTCAATATCTCAAAGCGTTATTGAGTTATCGCGCGAACAGACAGACAGACGTAAAAGGCATTTTTATACAAGAAACTTACGTTTCTTAATTCGTTCTTGAAACAAAGTCTTGAAAGGTTGCTCATGTGTATATCCCGGTATATCCCGGATATTTATGCTTTTGCATGTTTTTCCTTGTTTTGGATCTTAAAGTTTCACCTCATTATTGTTACATAGCAATAATTATTAAGTGCATATTTTAGGGTTCTTCATATTTACTGATTTTCCCTCTCTTTTTGTGTATTTTAATGCTTTTTATTTTATAAACTACAATGTTTTCCTCTTTCTTTAATTTTTATTGAATTTTCTTCAATTTTTATTTATTTGAGTACTTGTATTTTGGCTTCAAAAAAAATTTCCGATTGCAGATTTATTTTTTAACCTTTGCCTGCGGAAGGCGGAAAATGTATGCCAATAACTTGGAAATCGAGACGTAGTGTAAATAAAGGTGATCGAATGTTGAAATAACCATAAATATTAAATGATGATGTAAAAATGATTTAAATGTTTAGTGCATATTTTTGGATTTTAGGATACATTTTTCCAAATCTGAGGGCGTTTTCACGATCAAACTTTGGCATTTGTAGGGATGCATATTTTGCATATCTGACGTGTACTCATGTGTTATCAATGTAGGTATTTTTTGAACAATTTCCGAGCTACCCTCGGATATTTTCAATATTTTCAAGTTATCTTTCATGTCTTGTGTCACTATGAATATACCTGGTATATGGAAACTGAAACTACTGCTATAAATCTAAATAATTCGTTGGCACTTTTTTGATATTCACTTAATTAGAAATCCAAACTGTTTTAAACAGGATGTCCGTTTAAAAATAATGATTGTGGGTGTATTGTTGTATTAACACATAGTTTGAAATGTCTTAAATAATGGGTTCTTTAAATAAAGATTAGGATTTCAAAATTCATTATTTATTCTGAGCACTCAGTGAAATAAAGTTTTGTTTCGGAATATTTTCTAAGAATTTATCTAATTTCTAGAGTATAGATACGATCAATGTAACTAAAGCAAATGGATAGTAGTTGCATTGTACAATTACTGAAATGGTTGATGCAGAACTATATACATACCAAATGTCAAAAACGACGCTTGAATGAAGCCTCGTCCTTAGTTACTTTGACATAATATATATAGAAAAGTCATTCGAATGACAAAAACTTTTCTTTTCAATATAAACTATATTCGTATGTCAATATTAGACTAATTCCTTTCGGGTTTTTCTGTCTACGTTGTACGGGAACAGGTATCTTATTAAGTCATTGTGCGACTCTATTTGCACTGTGGATTTTGCAAAAAATATGATTTGGTGGTCCACCGAGCGATGTTTCGCATTTCTACACGTAATTTGCTGCCTTGATTTCCCCTAGGTGCCCCTGAAGGGACTGAAGAAATGAAAGATGAAAATAAAACAGTACAAAGCCATGAACACAGCCGACTTGAGTTTTTGAATTCTAATCAAACACGAAGTCATAGCCATACTTTATTTGTATTTCTCATATCCTCTCAAAAGGAATATTTTTAGTCTGTGTGTTACCAGCAGCCTCAATAAGTATGTGAGAGTGGCAACTGAAGGCTCCTAATGCAAACCAAGTAGACTGTGGAAATCAGACTATTACATAAAAAAGCATAACATACCCATAGTGACACTAGCTATTATGCAGCAAACACGTATACACACGAAATTGTATTATGTTAATAAAGTGAAACACAAGCATAACTAATTTATAACCTGGAGACAAACTTCATTTTTACAATATGTTAACTACAATTTTTCCGCTTTTTGTATCTAAAATTTTTGCATCGCATGGTAATAATAATGTTATTAGATTTTACATCCCCAGAGTGATATTTTATTGACATTCCTTACATCCGTGTTTTGTAATTTATTTTCGTCCATCAAAATGACATGCAAAGTATCCAGCGATAAGGTACAATGGTGTCAACTCATCAAATCCGAATAAAAGATTTTTTATCTCCACTTTCTCGTACATCATTCTATTTCCTCAGTTATTTAGTTTCTTGTACCGTATACATGTATAGTATTACATACACAAAATGCGCCGTTGATTTACCATACAAATTTATAGACAGGCAGTTACAAAAAATTGTATGAGAGTCGCATTGAATTTTATATTATTTTTGTTGTTGTTGTACTACATTGTTATTGTGAGTTTACTGCAAACACTTTAATGTAGGTTAGGTATACCATCAAGCAGCAGAAGCTTTCTTTTTTCAATTCATTTAAAATATTGTTCATCGCTGCGAGCATTCTACTTTCTTGTCAACTATGAAAGCGTAATAATAATAAGCACAGCAGTCCTACAAATACATATTATTATGTATATCAATAAGTTTCTCTCTTCCATTCATAAGAGTGCAGTTAAATTTAATACTGTGTAAGTAATCACGAAAAATGTGAGCTTCAAATAATATTTTAGAGAATGTGTGTTACAAAGTAGCACAAGGCGCAAATATCATTACAATAACCATCATGTATATATCAAGATCGTTTTCAGAATATTTGTTTAGGATAAAATGTGAATTTGTATTCAAGAACGTAAGAAACCAATAGCTCACACACAGTGCCCTACAATGTTGTAGAAGTACATCGTGGAATTCACCAAGTGAATTCATTTTATTTAGTTGAAAGACATGGCAATGGCTAAGTCAAAACCAGAAATTCAATTTATCTGAACTGCCTCATCTATTTGTATATTCACAGATTATTGTGTGCCCTGTGCCATGATTCATGATCATGCATCTATATCTCTCCTGTAACCTACATCTTGTATGTATACAACTAAACCAGACGTTTTCGTCGTGCTCGTTTTCGATGCAAGTAATAAGCTATTTTCCAATTCGCTATCTCTGACTCCATGAAAATCATTATTCAAATAATATATCAGATTGCTTGTATAGGTCTCCCTATTTACACCACTTCTATTCCCATTCCTACGCTAAATGATCGTGTAAAGTCATTCCAAACGCCCCAAAATACAATTCTGCTGGCATGGCACCACAAGAGTAGATGTGAACTCATCGCAACGTATTTACCCCTCAAGTACATATTTATTCTTCAAATTTAATCAAAGATTTTTAATATATTTTCTGCACACTTAAGTTTCTCAATTTTGTATTACCTCCTTTCCAAGAAAAGAAGATGCTATATATTAGTATAACCTGGAAATAATCTTGTAAGGTTTAGCAATGTATGGACATGATGCGAGTGAGTGAACTAATAAATTTACATTTTGACTGAGCAAATTGAAAATGAGGTTTAATATAGTTCCCCACAAAGAGCCGAAGTGCCTAGATATGTTTAGATATCTGAATATTGCAATTATGAAACCAGATATGTATTAAGGTATCCAAGGCATTCAATTTTCCAAGTATTACATTCAGCCATTTATAATTCGTCGTTTCAGGCTATTCATAAAATTGTATGAGACTCATCTGAAACCAGCATTGTGGAATGATAGCTATTTAGACGTCTGAAACCGCAGTTGATAGACATTTAGACAATTTTCTCAGAATATTATTATAGCTTTGAAGCCAAGCCAACAATAGAACAAAATTATATGTCATTAAACAGTATGACAAGTATTTTTTATATACCTGGTAAATGATACTTGGGACTGAGAAATGGTTCCTGGGACTGAAGAGATAATATTTCACTACTATGACTTACAAACATGTAAATTACACTTGCAAACATACATGTAGATTATTATGGTTGTCTCGTTCTGCACATCTAATCTTCAGTTTATATATTATGTATTTATCATAAGCTGGATATTTATATTTGCATAATCCGTGTAATAGAACTCCATTAGGTAAATGATACGATGACCCCTGCACAAACCATCATGCAATAAGCAGCACAGCAGTAATCGAAATTACGCAATATTAACGCTCATTGTCATTATTGAGTGTGGGGTAAGTATATGTCATGAAAAACAGAGATACAGCAATAAACTGCACTTGTACATCTGTTACATTACTCTGCACGGTTGCTATAATGAAATTTCTACTATTTATTCAATTTTATCCCCAATTGCCCTGCTGTTGTAATGAACACATTTATGAAATACAGTAGTCGCAATTATATCCACGCGCAAATAATATGAAGTCAAATTATTCTAATCAACTGAAGGCTTTGTCTAGACGAATTATTTTAAAAACATTAAAGTCCGTCATAAAAAACAAAAGTTTTGCAAGGTGTGTTTAAATGAAGGTCAAACTGAAATATGAAACCTGTTTTCTACAAACGGATAGTTAAAAAATTACTATTTATAAACACACACACACACACACACACACACACACACACACACACACACACACACGAAACTGTATTTTTTACTTTTATGAATATTTTGTAATTATGACATTTATGACATTATATGCGAATAGAATTTGACACACACGTTGCAATTTACTATTTTAGTGAATGCCTATAATTTTTTTCAGTTTACATGCATGTATGCCGTATGGTAATATGATAATATCCTTTACATACGATACCATAGCTATAAATAAAAATTCATATATTCATAAGCATTTGTGCCGAGTACCGCATGCATGTACACATGTGTATTGTATATACATTGCTGACTTAACCCATTTCATGTTCACAAATATCATGTGGTTAAGTTTTTTGACGATACAACAAAAGAACATACGGATATAGAGTATTAGAATGAAGTCAGCTCTATTGATGTTATTGTAATAAATACTGTACTTACTGCCATGTGTCAAAGCAGCATAGCAGCACTGAAAAACATTAAAACTCTACAATTCATTTCTGTTTACATTTAGTACACACGATTCAGTATAACTTAGTTAGGAAAGCAAACTACGCATTTAAAACATTTATTTACGTGGACAAGTTAACAAAACATAATATTTTCCGTTGGTATTATCAACGTCATATTGTAGGTGTGGTCAACCACGGCAAAGTATGATCGACAGCATTCTGTTGAAAAACTGGCGAGGTCAAAATTCGTGAAGTATAACAGTAACTACAACTACTAGGGAAGACAGCTTTGTGCTGGTGAAAAAGCAGATGGAGTTCTAGAAAACGTGATTGGAGTGAGAAAAAGTTACAATACTCTTACATCTTATCACCAGCACCTAAAGTGTAATAATAGAGCATCCTATCTTGAAAGGGTGTTTCGCAATGCGACAATGAAGTAAGTACCTACCTTATATTGTATTAAGGCAGTGATTATTTATTTATTTAATAAATGATTTTTCCCCCCTACATTTATTGACACTTATTCTTAAAACGATTTTAGCCTCCTCCTGCATTTTCTTAAAGACGGATCGATTATTGCGGTTTAGGTATTGAGGGAGGGTTTCAAAGAAGTTTATTGCAGTTTTTATTAATCGGTTTGGTCTTACAGACGCAATGTTTTAGTCTGCTATAAAAACCATTTCGCCTACAAGAGATGCAGTTACTGTCACATTTTTATGCTACAAACTACTGCTATATTATGGGCATCTAAGAAAAGTACATATATAAAGTAGTATATGTAATAAGGTATATGTAATCAGGAAAAGCGAAATTTTCTGTTTCTGAGAAATGAAAACAATAAATGTTTTTGTTGGACCAATACATTTCACATTCAGGACAAAACTAGATTCATCTGTCAATACGAAACACTTTAAGAAAGTTAGACAGTATTATAGTCAACAGTTAGTCCATTTTACGTGCATTAATGTTGATAATATTATATTATTACTGTTTTTGCTTTAATATGTTTTTATTACTATTGTTATTTATAGCTTTCCATTTCTACATGATTATATGTTTTGAAAAAACTTCCTTCCACTATCATAATTCGGGTTCCAAGTTCACTACAGTTGTTAAGCAAATAAAATATTCTATGTAATGAGCTGAAAATCCGACATAGTATGCAGTTGAGACTGGTTGTTCGTTTTTATATGTTGCATTTAACAATTTAGTGTGAATAAGTAGACTAGGCCACAAGGACAGTATAAAAAGAAGCTACCTACTTCCTGTATTAAGCTGAAACCGCATTTTCATTCCCTTCAGTAAGTTTTCTATTTATTCATACATTCCAGTAAATAGAAGCATTAAATTATTATGGCGAAACAAAATAATATTACTCCAGAAAAACAGCAATATTAATGTTTTATGTAAGGGGAAATGTGCGGTAAGTCTCGCTTGCACTTTTGATTGGACAAACAAACTCTCTACCAAACAAATCTAGCAGAGTGAAACAGTAAAAGATACTTACAATTTAATCAACTAGATAAACTGAACCACCATAGTTACATGAAACATCATAAAGGTAAAATGTGTAGGTAGTTCAAAGGTTAGGTAGCAAGCTAGCTATTTTTATTTGGTAATAACTTATTTCATTGCCAATATCTAAAATGGTAAGTGTAATTGCTGTATAGTGATAAGTCCAGATGAATATTAGTTAACAGTCAGTTAATGGGGAAATAGGTTACGCAAGAAAAAGTTTTAGTACCTTCCTTAGCAATAATAAACTTATAATAGCATTTTGTATAGACTCCACTTACTCTGGGACTCTGTAATTCAATTACTAATCCCTATTCATAAGTTGTCTGAATGTGTTATGTTGATTGCGTGAGAATAACAAAACTAAGACTTACAACGTGTACTCATATACTATATTATACCTAATGAATTACTATTTATATCGCATTATTATTATTTCTCTGTTTACAATTTCACTTACTATTAGTGTATTTTATACCATCATTGCTATTTTCTTATTCAATTTGCATTTACTTATATCCAGGGTTGGCATTTCCAGGAACTTAAGTCCGGGAAATTGGAAAAAGAAAGCAAAATACGAAAAATTATGGAAAAACCTGGAGAAATACGTAGTAATAGAAAAAAAACCATATTACTATGTGTAAGCGTACACTTAGACCGTGCATATTCTTCCTTATACCCAGAAACGTTAATATAATACTAATAAGAGATTTATATACATTTCTAATCTGTCGAGTTTAGCAAAAATAAACTACCTGAAAGAAAAATCCCTAAACGAAATATATTTTTAAAAAATACATCAGATATGCTGCAAGTCATCGGAAGTTAATCAAAGTATACATAGTGTTATTACTCAACTTACTTTAGTAAGGGTTATGTGATGAGTTCTACAGAATGGACATTATCAAACAATACTTTACATTGCTATGTATTAAATGCAATGCAATAGTATGCTTTACGATAATATTATGATTTATGCAAATTTAAGGAATACGGCAAATTGAGCAAATGTAATGGACAATATAAAATCTCTTATGCAGTTAGCAGCAACCAGTAAATAACAACTAAACTTAAAATATGTAATGTCAAACAACATTAAAACCGAAAGAAGAGGATTTGTTGTCCGATGACTAAGAACTTGAGATATTGCATGCGAGAGGAACATGCTAGGGTTGTATGATTCTGTGTAGGAAATACGACAATATTAGAAGACTAATGCGTGTTCATTAATGAAATTGTATTTTTCCTTGAATTTGTTTGACTTGAGATTTGTATTGTAATTATGTGATGTTTATAAAAACTAGAAACTATACTTTCATAATCAATAGAATGAAAGAGTATAGTGGAGAAATAGGAAGTAAGAAATAATTGGGAATCGATAGATAGCTTCGTAGCTACTTCTATGCATCTACACTTTCTACACATGCAGTTATTAGTATAGTAAGTTATAATCCGTATTTTTCCGTACGGAAAAAGAAATTTCCTGTAAAATACGTATTTTTCCGTAAATTTCCGAGGTACATTTTATCCAGGATTTTCAACCCTGCTTATATCCTGTAGCTAAGTTTAATTTACTGTGTTGAAGTATAGTTGTGGTGCATTATGGCATCGCATATAGTAAACTTAATAACAAACGGGTCTTTCTTTACACACATTTGGACGATGAATATTTCATAATATTTTCAAAGCTAAGAAAATTGAATTATGACTTATAATAAAGAAATTCTGTTTACGACTGACAATGAGTCGGAGCTTCTACAAATTATCTTACAAATCTTCATAACTTCGCATTTATATGCATTTGACTAACTTCAAGCATAATAATTATGACCTTACAAAACTAATTATAAGTTCACTGTTATTATTGTGTAGCTACTCTGTACGTTGTTGTATCTTATAGTAGTAGGTACGCTATTTAGGCTTAATAATATAGCATGACTATTGTCCTGCTCCTCATAATGCACTACAAAACACATTATAATGTTGATTTACATTAGTCTGTAATTGGAAATCTCAACAAACCTTCTATTTTCATTTTATTGTGCTTGAAATTAGTTTCAAGGAAGTTTTAACCTTGTTGATGAAGTGGTGTATTTGTAATTATAATTTGTTTGTGAATTAGTACTTATAATATGCCTACTGATTTACTGGCTTTACCACTTGCTGTCTCTGAAAACTAAATATGTAAATGAAGTTGCACGAAAGGCGTTTGTGCACTGTCGTGTGAAGAATAGAAGAGTGATTCTGTTAGTGATTTGACAAGTGCTAATAAAATATGTATAATATGCATACAACAGAATACGGATACTTTACCATGGTCTGGTGTTCTCCTGCGGTATCGCAAACAGACCTTTAACATTCGTAATGAATTAGAATTAGCCAATAGTATACATGCTTACCTATTTAAATTAACCCAAGTAACACCACACCGAATCAGAAATATCAAGACTACTATAACCAATAAGTCTCCTTTGCTAATTCTAAACGAAACCTATTGATGTCGGTATACCACGTTACTACTACAACTTTGTTGTGTTCGTAATTGTAAACCAACACCTACCTGCATTCACTACTGCCGTCAGTGCTCATATATATTTTCAACCACAACACATCAAAAATAAACACAGCAACACAGTTTACCTTTGAAGATCTGACGCCTCACACAGTCAGTTATAGTAGTAGTACAACCATAACACATTTATACAGTTAGTTAGGCACACATTAGAACTTGCGGGCACATACATCTAGATTGCCTTCGTTTAATTTGTACATTCATATATAGGGCAGTCTCATCTTTCCTTTTACCGAACTGTCAGTTACACGGTGCATATATACAGAAGTTGGTGCATTCTCACTTTTCTGTACTTCCTCTTCGTTAACTTAACTACTACCTATACTTCATGTAGGTAACATTAACACTTTGAAGGAGTATTAAGTGTTTCACAGAAATCTTAACGATGTAATCCCAAATTGTTTCGTGGATGTCTTCCAGGTCATAATTTAGTTGCCTTTATGCCTTACAAATGCATGAATAGCAATGAAGTAACAGTTCGTCATAAAATGTGACAGTCAAAGGAGGGTTTGCGAGGACATTTATTCTCTTACACGTTGAAACCATCTCATTGTCAGCTTGGTTTCTATTTGTAGTTTATACTACACATTTGAGGTGAGGTTATATTATGGAGTATGTGATGCCTATGTGTGTGCTATCTACGAATACAGATTTCACCACCAGACTACTTAAACTCGAGCAATATTTATAAATAACTCATTAATACATATTGTCATGTACCATAAAAGTGTAATGAAAGAAAACAATACTGTTGGGATGTTTGTTTCTCATAATGACTCCACATTGCACATAATATCTGCTTATTAGTGTGATGTTATACTTCTTCTCTCCATTTCTTTTGTTCATTGTTCCCCAATCCCATCGTATTTCATTATAATATCATCTTATATAGCGTCTAGTCTACTTATATTTGGGATTTATTGATGTCGTAAATCCTGAGTACAACTTGAACTTTATTGTATCATTAACGTTACCATTAATTTCATTTATGCTGGTTATGACGTTCCCAACTGAATTTCTTCATTCAACTGCAGTCATTACATGACTGCCTTAATCACGACAAACTTTATTAACACTCGATTCAGTTAGAATTGAAAAATTAAGTGGAATTCTTGTTTTTATTTGTGAAGTGCTATACTTTCTTTTCTGCATCAAACATGTTCCTCAACAAACAAGAAGTTTACCCAAATGGATACAAAAGTAAGTCTCGCTATAATTTTTTTACTGAAATGGTTCTTACAGTGATGTACAATAGAAATAAGTTCTAATGAGTATCAATTAATTATGGTTGGTTGAAGAGTAAACTGATTTGATGCTATAATATATTTTTCTTCCGCACATACCAGGTACATTGTGCCATTTGCACTTATATGTAGGCTTCATGGGCTGTACAGCTTAACTTTTTGGATGACCTATTTTAGGATGTAATATTGTAATGCTTCCATTTATCACAAATATCACTCCAAACAAAATCACTTTTGACACATGTACTTTTTTATTCTGTACTTTTTACTTGTACAACTTGTAATCTTTCCTGATTATATTGAAGCATGCTGCATTGAACTATCACTACATCGAAAAAGTTTCACGAAACATCAAATAAACTGTTACCATATTAAGCAAAAATATGTTTCCATAATTTTTATAAGTTAGTTCGCCATTTCATTATTGGAAATATATCACATTTTAATGTTTCTGTTGTTAAAAAGTATAATAAGCAGTGAGATTGGCTAATTCCTAAATAATTTTCATATTAAAATTAATAGAAAGTGTATTTCTGAAAATGCCAAAATAAGAGGCCTTAAATTTAGGTTTGAAGTTCTATGTACATGACATTACACAATGAACTTATCCTTGATTGTTACTGCCTTGAGATTTTGGCCATATAACGCAACTTTAATTTATAGGTACTTTAGGTACCTATGACAGGGCACAGGGCTACCAAATAATATTTTTTATGTAGTCATAATATTATACTTCTTTGTCTTCCGTATCGCACTCAAATCAAAATGGAATTTCCCCATTAAGTGTTCTCTCGGAATAATAAACGCTTGTTAGTACTATACCAAATTCATAATGACATTTATGTCTCTGTGTATAAAAGCTACATAATCCTAGCATAATATAATATAATATATTTAGCATAATATTAAAAGGTAATTAAATAATCAGGATTCATTAATTCCTAACACCTTCTAAATCAAACTTTAATAATAATAGTCTAACAGAAAAGGTGATGACCATGCACGCTTGGGAGTATTCCATCACCACTAGCAATTTAATTAGTTTTTGCAATGAATGCATATGATTTTAAAAGAAAATTTATAGTGCTACAGCTAGGTAGCATAAAAATGTGACAATGCATAAATAATACTTAACTAATAAAGTAATTAACATTTAACTAATGAAGTTAAAAGACTTGGGTTTTTTCACGTTTATAAATAGTATGCAAATGAAAATTTGGTGGTCGTGGTCACCGAACGGGAGAGGTACTGAGGTACTCTTGTATTTTGACCAGAGAAATAAGGGATCGGCTCATTACTCAGCTTAAACTTCGTTGGTTGGTCTCTGTATTTTGATGTGATGGCAAAATACTTTAAATAGAGTTGAAATTGAGGGGGGCAGCTTTGGGAGCACGTGGCCTCCCAAATGCCACTTGATTATGTGCCCCTCCCAAAGAGAAACCTGCGTACGCCCTTGATAGTACCAAAATCAACTCACATTACAGTCATTCATATTTTTAACACACTGGGTTGTTATATCTACTAGTGACAACTGACAAGTGTAGAATAATTAATATATATCACAATAATTTAGATGTTTTACTGCTTCATCAAGTACTGAAATATTTATACTTTAGGGAAGATTTATTATTTTGAATATGGAAAGGTTGTACAAATATAATTTACTAGAAATTAAAATCTGCACACAACAGTGTATTACGTAAATTCGAGTGGCATAAAATGCCTGTCAAAAAATTTAACATAAAGATATCTTAATGTCAATGAACAATAAATGACGGAGTATGCTACAGCTAAACTAATGCCAATGAAGTAATGCCATAAAATATTTCGTTTAGCTTAACCTAGCAAAATAAAAGCTGGCTAATGGCTAGCAAAAAGATTTTAATATATAAGCCCTTGCAATGTCTCTGCCAATTTTACAGTTAGTATCGTGTGCCTTATAATCGCATGCCTCTAAAATAGCAATAGAGTATAATTCCATAAGTATACGAATAAAGCAGAAAGAACAAGATCAGATTTTTTCATTCAAGCTGATTGAAGAGGTTTTAAAATCTGGGATTATTAAGTAGGATTCTAGGATTATGTGGTGATTGATGAGAACGAGAGTACAGATACTGGAAGCAGCTTCAATCCTAATATACTGTTGTAACTGTGGGCAATAGATTTGTCTAATGTATCTAATTGTGCAGGGTGTGTAGAAAATCCCTGATGTACTTTAGGACATAATATCTTCAACGACTCTTAATGACATCAAAAGAAAGTATACTAGTACCGTATACTATAAGCCAGAGTGCATAGCTAGATGGTTTAAACTTCAATCCTAACTTTCAGCTATCTTGAGATCGTAAACCAGTATTAGATGACAAGAAAAAAGACGTGCCCTTTGTTTCCTACAACGCATTTGTGGCTATTGTGAAAAGTATTGTACCAGGGAATATGGTAATAATCTAATCTAATCTATGCAGTATTGTGAACACGGGAATGTATTGGATGTTGAAGAACATCCTTTCATTTACTAATTGTAAGATTACAATTAGTAAATGAATGCCCGTCTCCGTCAGCTACTCTATTATATGCTGCCATGGTATATTGATTTGCTTTGAGAGGCAGGAGAAATCTAATTACCCAGTCTAATACCTAATCTGTGTAGTTTAGCTATACATATTGCATGAATATTATTGACCAATGACTAACTACCCCTACTCAAACTTAAATTCCTTAGGTTTCAGATGGTAGTTTTTCATGATATGTTCTCATAACAATGTCGAAAGAAAGTGAAACTGCAGATTATTTTAATGGGTCTTCCGGCTTGAGAAATAGTACCGATTTATCTAAATAATTTGAACCTGCAACTAAAACACAGACGCCGTATAATTTGTAAAATTTTGTTGGAAACGATAATAGTTGGTTGCTCTTTGCTCATTTATAGCTCCACAAGCATTATTGTGCACTTTGCACTGAAAATCTTTGTAGATATGAGCCATTTAATTATAATATTACAGATTTCAGTAATCTGTAGTAGGAAGTCAAGAACCCTGTAAATAAATAGCTTGTTGTATGCACCTAGTCACAATGAGACTACCAATATAAAAATAATAAGTAAACAGAAACCTCGGTGGGTAAATTACAGTATAGACAAGAAGTTTGCAGCATTCACCATCCAGTAAAGTCATCTCTCACAAATAAAAACAACTTTTATCTTTGTACTTATTGAAATAAATGATGCTTACTGGAATTCTGACGGTGAATTCTATCCTTATTGAAAGAGACATAAATAAATAATCAATGGTGGTTATCGATTTCTTCTTGGCATTATTATCTGAGACTGAGACCAGTGAAAAATCAACAAAGGATTGTCTCAACTTGAGAATATGTTACTTCAGTTGTGTTTGGATTTAGTCATACATAAGAAATAAGAATCCACAGAAAGCAGTAATAATCTTAAGAGTGACCTTTCCTTAAAAATAACTAGCAAACTATAAGAGGTACATTGCATTGGTACATAAATAGTACATCAGCCATATGTGGAAGGATAATGTGTTCATTACTGTATTTGTGATTCTTGAGACATCTATAATAATCCATACCGTATCGTATACTTACATATACGCCTATTTTCATTTCAATCTGTCTATTTACACACTAGAGCAATTTAATATTAAACTTTTAGTGATTTATTATTTAAATGGTTAAAGTTTAGGAATTTCTTTTGAACTTTCTAAAAGCTAATAGTTGAAAATCACTTTTTTCTCAAAAGGGTTTTTGAGGTACTGTAGCGGAATTTGAGGAGAAAAGTTGCATGGCACATACAATATCTGAAGCATGCTTTCGCCATCTAGTTCTGTAAAATATATTGTACTACTGTTAAAATAGCTCGAGACTTACAAATGGACTGATAAAACAATTTAACATTACCATATGTGACCAAGGACATCCACATAAAATACTAACCGTAAGTACATACTCATTTTCACACAGACAGGGACAGAGTTTGTATTTCATTATTATTTGTAATTATTCTCACGATTAGACTGTGTGGGTAAAAGATTGTGTTCATCCTCCTTCTAGTTGACAAAATTATTTTGTATTGTAGGTGTGTAGGAAATAAGATAAGTTAAGTATTATATGCCCCCTCGTTAAGTCGTATCTGAGAACGAACACTTGTTATTTAGCTTATTAGTGTCAGTCCGTTTCTAAGAACTACGGGGATATTGATATGTTGTATTAAAGACAGAGTACACTAGAAATGGTTCTTTACTAATACCAATTTCTTGACAGCTTTGAAAATTTACACATGCTACAATAGTAATATCTACATTCCACATTTTTCTATTCTCAAATAACAGTGGTCACTTTATCCGGCAAAATCGCCCGGTACAAAATATTCGTCAATGTTGGAGATATGGAATTTAACGGCGGTGATGAGAGGATAGCATTTGGACCGATGGCTAAAGGTCAGAAAAAATACGGTAGTACTTCTTCCAGATTGAAAAGAAATGAGCATCTTGTCGTGTACAATGTTTCAAGAGGAGACACCCTTCAAGGAATTGCAGTCAAATTTGGAGTTACTGTAAGTATTAGTAGCTAACATATTTAATGAGTTGTTAAATATTTAAAGTATGTACTTGCAAGTTTATTTACTTTCTGCAGCATCAGCTGCTAACTATTGTAAAGTTAGAGTGCTGGTGCGAAAACTGATATACGTAAACAGTAAACATTGAATTTATAATTTGTAAATATTAAAACGAGATTCGGTCATACGTTGGGGATTCATCATAAATCTGAAAATTTAAATTTTAAATGCAACTGTAGTTATTACGTCAATTACGTCACCTGATTGTGTTTTTACAGACGGAGCAGATACGTCGAGCGAATCAGTTGTGGACCAATGATAGCCTTTTTCTGCGGGATAAGCTGCTAATACCCTGTACCAAAAATGGTCATAATAGTGAAGATCCAAATCCGGGCACTTCCAAATCTTCCTGCATAGAAACGAACATAGATTTAAATTTAAGTTGTAGCAATGCAAGTACTCTGAGCTCACCGCAAGAAGACAGTTTTGCAAGTTCACATTCTCATCGTCCTTGGAGTCATCCGTTAAGTGATTCTTTTGAGTCTGAAGATTGTGTAGTTACGCCCACCTCAATTAAATTAGGAATGGATGATCCACGCTGCTCAGACGCATTTTCCAATCCTGTTATGAATAATTCCATTTCAGCTCACGACGACTGGCAATCAGAATCGGGCGGAAGTAATCATCATAAGCAAGCACGAAGTTACAGTTCGGATAGCAACGGAATAATGTCACCTCAAGCTTCGACATCGCACGTCTCACCGACATCTCCTAATAAGCGTTGTGTGATAGTGGATCATTCAGAGAAATCTGCAAAAGACTTTCTCTCTCGTATTGACAGTGCCATAGCTTCCACGCGGACACAAGTTAAAGGCCATTCAAGGCAAAGTAGTATGCAGTGGGTTACTTTCGATTCGGACAGTGAGTCGGACCTGCGACAGTCTTCAGGCACTTCCGTCTCCACCCAAGGAAGACATTTACGATACTCGCTTAGAAAGCTAGAGAAAGCACAAGATGAATTATTTCAACTTTAGCAGCAGTACAACGTAGGATCACTTTGTCATCGTGTCCTCACCCTATATATGTTACCATTTTGAACGGTACGATGTAATGTTCATGTTCATAATTTGGATTTTTGATTGTAGCAATAACTAGAAACAATAATGTCTTTTGAGTACAGATTTATTTCTTATTTTCTTTTGGGTGTCTACGAGAGTCAAGTACTAAATAACTAATAATTATTATATTGACAGATCTTTGTAGCGATATACAAAGTACCGGAGGAGATGGCGTCGTCTCAGATTAGCATTTTCGAAGTTCGGTTTGTGGCTGATATATGCAATTAAGTATAAAACAAGGACATTCTAAGTCATTATATCTAATAATATTTATTTAGGATCGTAAAAGCCTATTATAGTAACGTTGCATCATGTACCTCATCAAAATATAATGATAATAAAATAATCACAATATTACGAAAAAGATGGTTAAATAACTGTACACTTAGACACAATAGCAAACTTATGACTGATTGAATTTCTGTATTTCATTAAAATAGTTAATGTTTCTGTAATAATATTTGGCAGCTACGGTAGTTAATTTGGACATGTGAGCGTTGAAACGTGTGTGTAAATTATTTGTTAATTGTACACAAACAATATTTAACTACAGCTAATAATATACATTTTACGTATAAACATATATATTATAATACTACCATTATCTGCCTAAATCAAATTCTATAACATAACACAATTTATAATTTTCCTAATTGATGCTAAAATATTTGGTTATCTTATTCGACTTCGCGATTTTATTTCTTTGTATTTTGGATTATATGATTACTGTAATTTTGAAACTGAGGATAATCATCTCGCAGTTATTTCAGTAAACACTTGAGTTGAATTAAACTGGAAAATATCTGTGTTATTGTGTGTTTACCTATACCTAAATAAAAATAATAAATAGAAAATAAATTGTAATTAAAAAATAAATATATATAATGATGATGAATATTGTTATATATATTAGCTGTGTAGTATTACCTACATACATACAGTGTCACTCTCAATTGTGTACAGAGTTAAATAATATATGGCGTGTGGACGGATTTGCATATCAAATATTATAATTTGTATGTTTTTGGACGATGTATTATTAATAATGCTTAGTGTCAAATGTAGTACATATTATTATAATATACTTATAGTGTTTGTTCCTTCTATTACATTTAACAGCGTTTTGTGGTTCTAAAGTTCTAACAAAGAAACATGCAAAGTTAATAAAATGCGTCGCCCATAATCAAATAAAAAATAATAATTTACAAATTCGACTATTCAATTACTAGATGTGGCAACGAGCCGAGTTCGAGCTGAGTTCCATTCCAACTGATCTCAATATTTTATTAGTTTGTTTGTGTAGGGTAAATATTTTATTCCGTTATAAGTCTTACCTCGGGGCTAGAAATCCTTGCAACAGATTTATAATTCCACGGCGTGATTGTATTGCTCTAATATTATTGCATTGCTCCAACATTTACGTCGTTGGTCGTTTGTTTTTGCTTCGGTGTGTAATCAACTTAATAATTAATTCAAAACAAAATTTATTGTTTATTGTGAAAATTCAATTATTTAAGCAAATTATCCACTACATTTACAGTTAAAATTCATTTACTATCATGTATTCCTATACACGTCGTATAATCGGTAAGACTAAGAGACAAGACACATATTTGTAATTAATATATAGCTACCAAATCTAAAATAAATTATTTTTAAGCCGAGTGAGACTTTTTGCTATTAGTCGAATTCGAGCCGAGGTTGAGCAGAGTGTGACTTTTTAATGTTAAATCGAGCCCGGGCCGGCCATATTTTCGAGCCGACTTCGAACGGAGCCTGAAAAATTCGGCTCGTTGCCGTATGTCGGCAATTACCATGTAACATACATGATTGTATTAGTTTAACAATCAGATGATTATTAGATAACATTTTATATTAAGGCACAATTGACAATACAAATTCGTTCTATCATTATTTCATCGTTATAATATGGCATAATTCATTGTTGAAAATTGTTTAAAAAGTTAGTCGGTATTTTCTATTACAACCAGCTTAATCATTTCCCATAATATTTTTTATTTTACATGTTTCATGGAACAGTTTCTGGAACCCATCTATTAAATAAACCAGCATTATTATGATAAGTCATTGCCATTTTATATTAGCAGTTCTGTTTCTGAACTTCTGTTTGGTAATACAAGTTGACAAAAATACATGAATTACAAAATTACAATAACTCAAAAATGGCATTAAAAGGAACATAACATGTTTTTTGTTTAAATAATCTTCAAATTTGTAAACTTGATGATTGATAAGTAGATTGTTCATTAAAATCAATATAAAATTAAAATATAATTAATCTCAAACATCAATTTCAATTTCTTAAAATATTTAAACATTAGCGGTCGTTTTCAAATGCCAAATTTGACGGTCTTCAGTCTTCACTTCCAAACATAAATAGAATTAACTAAGCAGCATTAAAATGCAGTATATTGTTGAGGCTGTATTAACACAGTAGTGGTTCTAAAAGGTCAAAGGTCATGATGGAGTTGACCGATTGACCACATTTACAAACTGGATCTTTGTTGGGAACCAGAGATCACGCATGAGAAGTTTGAACAAATTGTGTTCAGCCGTTCGGGAGTTATAGCGGTCACAGACGGACGGACGGACAGAAGTAGACAGCTTTATTATAAAGTAGCTTGCGCTACTAACAATAACAATAAATAAATAGAACTTATAATTTTCATGTTGGTTTGCTACGGTATTCCGTTGAATGATTTAGACTTTTCGACCCATCTGCAGAATAGTAAATGAAATGCAGAATAATGTGAACAACACATAGATGGCGAATACACTGACGCGTTGGTGTATATCATAAACTCGGATTTACTCAATAAAATTATCAAATCAACTGATTGATAGTTGATAAAAAGTTTGTTAAAATAATTTAGAAGTCGGTAAAATATTATTGTGATTCTGTTTTTTTAGAGGTTAAACTGACGATTAAAACTTAACCCATTTTTGTTCGATTCAATCGACTTTTGACCCAAAAGTCCTCAGTTGTAAACATTCACCATTGTTGTTTGTGTTACATATTGTTTATGTTGTCATCACCTTGATTCATATTATGACTAATGATCTAAAACTATGAAATTAACTATAATTACTCACTCATTATTGCAACATTTACATCTGTGAAGGTCAGTTGGCAACTGATGGTGATTTGTCAATCTGGGTCATTACGTTAGCCATTGGTTGTTTGTTACAGTTCAAAAGATTAACATTCAAATTTTGACTATAAGAAGAAAAACTGATCATTGATTAGTTGTTTGTGTGCTGACTTGTTTTTTTAAAGTTTTGCCCCTTCTACTCTTCAAATACTCTTCTGGCGTTCGATTTTTTGTGTTTTTTGTGTTTTATAATTTTTTTCAATAGTTGTGGGTAGGAAGGGGTGAGGGGCGTAGTTAGGAGTAGAGTAGAATAATAAATATTGACGGAAGAGACTATTTATTTAACCACAAGTGTATATTTTAAGCAGCAGCTTTGACTTGCTGACTAATTTGGTCAATTGTCACATTTTTGAGGAAGTTTTGAGGTAATTTTTAATGAAGTTTCTTTGCAATTATAATATTGGTCATCTTTGCCTTCTTTGTTGTCTACCTGCTAACAAATTGCATGTTGTCAGAGTAGCAAATCTGTACTTATTTTGATTATTATGTTTTAAGTAATAACTAAACTACTTTGTTCTTCTATATACAGAAACTGCTGTTGGATTCCTTGGAATGTCTGAAACACCATCGCCTGCAAACATGCCTAAAACACAGAGTTTAAGTGCACTAAAGGTGGCAGGTATTAGAAAAGAACTGCAAGCTCGAGGTCTCGAAACTAAAGGAGTTAAAGCTCAATTAATTCAACGTCTTACAGCGGTAAACATAATAAACATAACAATTCATTTTTTTGTTCGAATCTAACAACTAACACTCATGTTCACAAAGTTAAAGACCTTTTACTACTTCAAGGGGAATTTAAAAAATATCATTTTTTCACGTTACTCCATATTAGGGGTAACGCTAATTTGAAGCATGAGCTATGAAATTAGCCTAGTCTCATGCAGTTTTGTCAGCCTGAATTTTTCGTGTGGACGAAAGAGACGCTAAAAGGTCTATGAAGCAGTTTTGGCAAGAAAGTATGTTTTACTATTTTATACTTAAACGTCAAAAACTTCATTTTAGACGAGAAACTTTAAATTTAGTTCAAAAATTTAGCCATTCCTAAGATTGTTGTAATAACTACAGTGATGGTGATTTGATTTTCTATGCTTGAAATTTTTATAGCCCACTTATCTATCTGCATAATTAGCTTTAATCTAGAATGCTCATATCTACAATCAGCGCATGGATAATGATTGTATGCATGGTACATAAAAGTACCGCAAAATATATGTTATTACACAATTGTAATAAACCTGGGGTGTCCATTTTAACCGCGGGCGCACCGTAACATGCAAGGGCGTAACTACGTTTGGGCTCAATGGGCTTGAGCCACCCCCCCCCCCCCAAATTCCGGAAAAAAGGGGTTGTCAGACAAAATTTGGGGCCGAAGCCCGCAATTTTTTAAGATTTTTAGGCATTTAACTCCCTCCCTAAACGGTTTGAGCCCCCGTTACAAACTAGATACGCCCTTTGTAACATGTAATATAGTATGATACTGTAAAATAAAAAGCATATAATGTGTTACAGCAAATTACAAAAGAAAACGAAAAAAATTATAAACTCTTTTTAGGGCGCCCGGGCGCCTTTTCACCCAACCGCAAAAAATTGGGCGTCGGAGGCGCCCAGAAAAAACCCGCATATAAACAGCGACAAATTTTGATCATTTTATGCGTCCTGGAGGTCCAAAATTAAACCGGAAACACACCGCGGTGGGCGCCCAATACATAAATGGACACCCCGAATAAACCGGTTCAAAACCGGGCATAATTAAGTAACAAAGTGAACAGTGACACTGGGATATGAATTATGATACTATTGATACCTATTATAACCATTAACTGTGACATCGACATAAACTGTGAAACCGTGCTAGCAGCAATATAACTGCTATGGCTAGAGTAGGTATGCATTTAAAAATATCATGTTAATTAATCGAAATAATGAAGCATTGACAATCTTTAAATTCAAGTTTAGCTGTCTTCACTTTCAAAACTAAGTAATTAACTTGGCAGTAAATAAATTCAGTGTACTATTGATGCTGTATTAAGACAGTAGTTAGCCTTAATTGTCATGAAAATGTTCTTAATTTACTGTTGTCAAATATACAGGATGAACAATATAATGAGGTATTTGGCACAAATATTCATTCACTACATTGCATACCGGAAGAATACTTATAATATAAACAATTTAAAAAATTTACAGTCATTTCTGTCAGCAATATTGCCACATAACAGCAAGTTATTGGTTGTTCAATTATAAATGTAACTTGAAGGAGTTGCTATTCCTCAATTTCCTGTTTCGTCCTAAAATTAATAGTTCTACGTGTCACTCACACCACCTAAAAAGTTATAAATGTCACTTCCACGTCTACGAAAATTTCAATCGAAATAAGATCTGGTTGGTTGAATACATTTCTATAGGACAAGAGACCTTAACAGCATATTAAATTTGTGTAGTGTTGGCGACCATACACTATGGTGATTATGGTATTGATCCACACTAATAATATTTTCTTCCTATTTTATGATTTGGGGCGATGGTTTAGTCATAAACGTGTATGTACAGAATACAGAAGACTAAGATAATATATTTTTGTCATTTTCAGGCGATGAAAAGTGAAGGGATGGATCCTGAAAATTTTGTTCCAAAGGATGCGATAGAAACCTCTTCCATTACCTCCGGGGACAACACTGCTGACGCGGCTGACCAGTCTTCTGCATCGGTTGACAATGCTGAAGTGTCCACCGATGATGCTTCCACCGCCGAGGACCCAGATACGCCAAGTGAGTATTAATTTTATTATGGTAATAGATTAGATTAGGGTTATTATTATCATTAATTTGCACACAACACTTATTTTGTTATGTGATATTACATACATGATCATTACTCTGCTTGACTAATGTAATTATATATTTATTTTCATTTTATAAAGTAACTAATGTGCTGAATTTGCTTTAGTTTTACCAACGGAAGACGAAGCAGTGGCTGAAACTATCGCAAATATTAAAAGTGAGCTTAAAAGCCCCGAAAACACTATGGACGATAGCAAAGACGAAGGAGAAGCCGCGCTTCCTGTTGAAATTTTTGTAAAATCAGAGTCTTCTGATCTACCCGAGGAAGAAGGTGAACTTGAACAGGAAATCATATCTGCAGAAGACCCAGAAGACCAATCAGAAGAAAAGGATTGTCCTGATGTGACCGAGGAAGGAGGTGAACCGGAAACCGTGCCTCCAGAAGAATCAGAAGACCAATCAGAACAACCTTGTCCAGATTTGCCCGAGGTATCGGCTGAGAATGTCCAGACTATAACTATCTCGGAGACCGATGATGTATATTAATTATTATTACACTTTACAATAATGATTATTTATATTCTTGTTACTCTTTGACTACAAATGTTGCAAATTCGTATTTATAGTAAACTCAGTTGCGGTTTTTAAAATTTTCTGACATTATTTTAGGATGCTGACCAGGATGCTCTTCGATTGACCATTGGAGATGAGGAGGCCATTGGAGAATATGTGAGTACCTGCCGTCACTATATATTTCTTAATTCTTATTATTTTACATGGATCTTGTCGTTCTTGTTCTAACTTATGGATAATTATATTTTCAGGACTTCCAAGAATATCCAAATGGAAATGGTAACATTTTTAATTTTATTTATCATTACTATAAATGCCGTATCGTACAAATAAACTGATATTTTTAGTAGAACAGTAAAACGATGTAGCAGACATTGTAAGAATCAAAATATATTTCTATGAAAATTGCTAAACAAGATAATTCAATTAAAAATTGGTATCTCTGCGTAAAAAACCATAAAAGTTCGAAAAAGTTATGATTTTTGTGTAATTTGAAATGTTAAGATGGAGCTGTATTTTTGTATACTAATACCGCCAGCATTACTGTTCAGTTGTTTTTGTTGGATAATGATTTGATTGGCGAATTGTTATTGAACTGCATTCAATTTCTACTCTATAGTAATTCTCTACTCATCGTCAGTATCCTTTGCTTTTAGGACTTATAGTATGCCAAGTTAATAAAAATGTGTTTTTGTCATTTGTGTAGATGAGGATGAAATTACAGAAGTAGAAAAGGAAAGTGATCTTGTCAAAGGGAGCAAATCATCAGTATCTGAATCAGTGAAAGGGAAGAAGGATGGGGACAACAAAGAAAGATCGCGTGATGATTCGTCAAAACAACAGTCAGTTTTATGTGTTACAGCAGATGGTAAAACTGAAACTGTTCCAGACAGGTACGACCGCAATTTTTTTAGCTTATGAATGCGTAATTTGCTGAAAATAATCAAATTAGTTGTATTGGAGTAGTCTTTATGTTTTACCTACATTATCTTGCAAAAATTGCAAATTTGGGAAGTTTCATTGCAATATGTTATTATAAAAGGATACTAAAATCAGAGCACTGTTGCTTGTAAAGAATTTTTATCTCAGTTGTTTAAACCTTTATTTTGAGATATGAAATAGTTAATATGTGCAAGTTTGCGATTGTTGAATTTGAATTTTTAATTTAAAAGGCTCTGACAGTGATGTACATTGCCTTAGTGAATTATTGAGAGTCAGCATTAATAATATGATATGTGTTATCATCCATACTGAATTGGAATGATACGTAGTAGCACTAACTGACTACCAAAAGTTGTAGAAGTAATTGTATTAACTCTGTATTTTCAAAGCGGGGAATTTATCTTTGATATTTCAAAGCTCTGGCAAATGTTCACTTTATTATATACATAGAATACATTTTAAATTTATACATTAATTCTGCTGTAAATCAATGATTTTGATGCCAGGGGAAAAGTACTAATAACCTATCTCCGTTCAAATAGTGCACGTACTATACTGGGGTTGTCATTTACGAACTAAACATGTACATAAAATGTGACACTAAGTCTCAAAGCGTTAAAAATCGTCGAGTAACTGCAAACGAGTATATTCGTACTATTAATGCAACTGCAAAAATGGTGATTGAATTCCCAAATACCCTTGCTATTACAACCTAATAAGAGGAAGACCTATTACCATCGATTGGAAGACTCAGAAAGGATTTATTACATACTCTGGATGGAAAAATTAAACTAAGTTGCCATGTTCACCTAAATTATTGCATAGCTGTTCTTCTCTCTCAAGCTATATTGGATCAGAATCTTGAAATTTTTATACTTCTGTAACACGTGTGAATTACTGGATCCAGAAGTGATTTGTAGGAACAGATTGAGAATTAATTGCGAATGCGCCATTGTTGTTGGATGAAACAAAGAAGCATATTCGGCTCAACTTTGCTATTGGCTAAAAAATGTGAGGATTAATGTCTAAATTGCTGGAAAAGGAGCTGTCCGAAAATGCTGGTGTGCTACCATAATCGTATACAACATGGATTTCATGAGCTTGGAAAATGGGAGGAGGGGAGCCAAGACATTCGTTGCAAAAACTTTTGTCCGTATTTAATTTTTTACAGTCTGCACCATTCGAGTTTGTTTTGGGATGCCAAGGAAATAATATAGAAAATCCGTACTCGTCAAAATCATTGATTTACTTGTCGTCGTTGATAATTTTTGCGTAGTGTGTACTTAGACGTAGTTATTATATAATATGTGTAACTATAAAGAGTATGTAAATACTCTAAATTCATTCTGACTACCAACGATTTCTTACATTAACATGTGTACAGAAGTATAAGAGTATTTTCATTACTATTTTATACAGTTTACTTATTACAAGCACTTCCTCGAATGAAAACAAGACCAGCAATTCTGAAGAAGGTATGCAGCAAAGATTGTACAAACTGCGTAAAGTCCTATTTTTAGCTATAAAAGAAAAATAATTTGAACGAAATAGTAGTAATTAACTAAAATGTTAAAATTGGTTGTCATCACTCTGCCGATAGGATCACCGGATGCAAAGCGGAAAGAAGCAAATGTTGTCGTTGTCAATGAGCTATGCGCGGATTGTACGGCAAGCGAAATTAAATCAATTTTCCAAAAATATGGAAAGGTATTATATCGACTGATTTCTATGTGGCCATCTTCGATAGCCATACTCCTACCAATCTACGTAAATTAAAATTTTGGTGGCTATATAGATTGTTGGCGTGAAAGTAATATCAAATAATAAGACAACAGGATCCAGACGCTTTGCGCACGTTGAAATGACTTGTGAAGAGGATGTAAGCAAATGTGTTGCAAAGTCAAATGATATTCAACTTCATGGTCATCAGCTCAAAACACAAAGAGTACAATTCTTTTATTACTTCATCAATCAACAGATAAACAATTCTTCTATTTTCTGTTAATTGGGGAGATCACGAGTAAAGTCACCCATTTATTTCTAATTCTCATTCTTGTGTTGCTTAAATTATTTCTTTTCCAAGTATATTGCCCTTTATCTATAGCCGCTCCCGCTCCAACTTTTAAATTTACGTGATCTTCCTACTTAAAGCCGACAGCTGTTGTATCGAATTTAGAACCTGTCAACAATTCTATAATAATTATAGGCTTCTGTTGATGGGAGTCCTGCTAAAAAAGGAAGTAAATCTGATCATAGTAACGGATCTGTGGACGAACAAAAATCAAGTATTCAAACAAAAAAGAAAACTTCGGAGGAGCGTAAGGGGTCTTCTGTGACAGGTTCAAGTCCTAGTAATTCGTCTAAGTCAAAGGAGGCGGACAAAAAGGAGAAACCGGGGTTGGACAAAAAAGCAAAGGACAATAAGGAAAGTTCTGGCGATAAGGATAGTCTCGATAAGGATAAAGGGAAGGAGAAATCTAAGGATCATTCTGGAAAGGCTGACAAGGATAAAAAGTCACCGTCTTCAAAGGATTCTAAATCTAAATCTGAAATGGGGAAAAACAAAAGTGGAGCGGATGTTACTCCTGTAAGCAGTAAATCTGGAAATGTTGGACAAGGACACAAAGTTCTAGGAAGAAAGGATCCAAGGGAACGCTATATTGCCGACAGGAGGGTAATACCCTCTTCAAGAGCTTCTGGATTTCAGCGTGGAAATGAGGCTCCAAGATCTGCGCCGTACAATCGCCCCACCAACTATCGTCCTCATGTCGCGACGCCTTATCAATATAGAGGACGTGTAGCACCAAGATCTCCACAATTAAACTTATCAAGACAATGTCTGACATTTGACAAAATTCGAGTATGAATACAAAATAATGAAAACTAACTATTCAAATATTTCTAAATCGAGAACATGGCTAAAATCCCTTGTACCGTGCTGTCAAAATATTTTGCCATTTATGTGGTTAGTACATCCTAATTAGGAATGCCTGACCACTGTATAAGGGATTTTATATAAGTATTACTGTATTATTAACTAGTCAACTTCGAAAGTTCTTAAAGTTATTTGCCAATTTGTATAACCATAATATTTGAAAGGAACGTGGTGCAATTAGGAATGAATGTTGAAATGTAAACTAATGTCATTGATAATTAGGAATAACTTTATTGTATCAATTGTTGCATGAAATAATAGGAACACAGGGAACGAGAACGAATGCGTGAAAATGAGCGAAAGGTCAGAGAGCGTGAGAGGCGGCGCCGTGAGGAAGAGGAGAAGCAAAGGCTAATTGAAAAGAGAAATAAAGACGAATTTCTAGCTCTAGAAAGGTAATTGTTAATATAAATTAAATATTGTGTCAATTAAAATCAAAGTACTTTTATCTTAATTATTTTGTAATTGTTAATGACACAGGGAACGCCAGCAGCTTCGAATGGAGAGAGAGAAAGTAGAAAGAGATAAATTGGAACTTCTTCGAATCCAAAAGGAACGCCAGCGCACAGAAAGAGAAAACATTGAAAAGGAACGCGAAGAATTAAGACGAGCTCAGTTAAAAATTGAAGAACATCGTCGTTTACTTAAGCGTCCGTTCGTTGATAACAAAGAATACCTGGACCGAAAGAAGCCGCTAATGACGGATATCCTTAGATTTGATGCTACCAGTCGTCCGGATGCTTTTATGTGAGTCAGCAAATAATTGATAAAAATAAGCTATATATTGTTGGAACCGTAAATTATAACCATCTACTTAACTACTAGGCCTAGGCACGAAACCAAGCTAGAATCGAGAGGCGAAGGAGACAGACACGATCGAAGTGATCCCAGATTGGACAGAGGAACAATGCAACGACCAAATCCAAGGGATTTTAATTTACCTTCTACTAGGGCTGCTGTGAGACACTCAGACAGAGATGATGATTGGAGCGAGCGTACTGTAGCAAGGGATCCAAGAACTGTAAGTGCTTCAGTAAAATTGTACATGTTATTTTATAAATTAATAAGTTAACAACGTAGTTAATTGTAGTAACTAAATAGTTAATTTTATTGTCATCAACAGTCATTAACGATTTTTAATATTATTTTTCAGGAAGTGAAAAAAACTCTTCACTCGGATGATCGACGTGCTGTCAGGTTGAGAGGGCGGGTATCTGCAGATTTGGCTGATGAATATGCAGGGTCGTACCGACCTTCGTCTTACGCCCCTATGAAAATTTCCGACCATTTCCAAAATGATAAAGGTATTTAGCCTTTTAATGAATTAGTGAATATCTTCAACAATTGACACACTTAGCCAAAGTAATTATAACACTGGGCTTTAACATGCTCAACGAAAAAAGATGTGTTTGAATGTTTAATGAATGTAACTATAGTCTCGTGTTTACAATGGACAGAGCATAATATTCAGTTTTCTATTTACAGTGTTAACAAATTCTATTGATAATCCTAGAATGTGTCCCGAAATTAATTTTTTGTGTGCTATTTTGAAAAATAGATTATGGACGTACATCTTTAGAACGAAAAATTCCACCTAGTTCCTCAGCTGGAGGGGACTCACTTATGCCAAGTCATTTTGCTACTGATCGCAGCAAAATGGCTTGGAGTTCAAATAGGAAATCAGAACCAGCATGGAATACTTCAGATAAGTACGTTAATATCAGAGGGCAGACAGTTAGGTAAATACCTTTTTTTATTTATTCTTAAGGTTTACACTTCTGAGCGTTTGGATATATACGTTTCATCACTAATGGAGCTCATATACAAAAGTTATTAGCACCTATTTTTAGGTTGTTATCGTTAGCACCTAGTTGCTCACCTATCTTGGCTTTTTCAGACATACCTCAAGTTTTTAAGGTTTATTTGTCATTTCGAACAAAAATAACTACATATTTCAGTATCCATTAAGATGACGGTACACAATTTAATTTCAGCTCTTTTTGTTACATGTAATTACTGTTCGTTTAAGTAAGGCTACTTGATAGTATCTTCTGTACTAAAAATACAGATATGAGTGTATTAATTTTACGGACTTTAAAACTATTACAAAAATCATAATTTTTTGTGTGATTAAAACGAATATGATGTTTTAAATCGCCATAAACTTCGTAAGACTTTTTTTTAAGTCGTCAGATTAATTAATTAATGGTTTTTCCTCATGAAAATGTAATAATATGTTTCTAAACAAACGAATTTAATCTTAAAGTACCCATTCTGTTACCTATGACATTTTTTTGCACCTATTTGGCCGTTTATTGGCACCTATTTAGCCGTTGTTTAGCACTTATATACATAACTATTTTTAAAAGTATTTAGCCCCTAACTATTCGCCCTCTGGTTATTATTATTAATACTTATTAATAGTGTTCGTTTGTAATAATTATAAAGTTGAGATCAGTAAAATAACGCAAATTATTTAATATGCAATTAGATTGACTGGCAGATCTGGTGGACACTATTCATCGGGTGGTTGGCCTACAATTGCCAGTTCCTCTGCTTTGAGTGGTACAAGAGCGAGTGAAAATATAATGCCAACTGGTCTTGGTCAGCAGTCTGCATCCAGTTCGTTGTATCCATCAGTAAGTAGCAAAATACTTTTATTCATTAATATTTTAGGCTTTCAAATGGCTATTGTTATCAATTTAATTTTTGGTAGGTATCAGGCAGTTCAGCTGCAGCTAGCGGAAGCTCTGGACGATCCAGTCATATGTACAGTGGGGATGAATTTGCAAGCAGCAGATTCCGACGTTTCTAAACAACTCGCTATTCTCTCTGTGTAGTAGGTGTCATTTACTGTTCCGTAATCTCAACTCATGTTAGTTAATTTTTTATTCTGACTTTTGCTGTATTATCTGTCACTCTCAGTGATACTACATTGACATGTTGTATTATTTTGGACTGTCCTGTGCTGCATGACGATTATACTTTCAAAGATTACATTGCGTGTAACAACAGTGAGAACACATGATGTATGACTGGAATGGCACTTTTTTGAATCGGTTGTTATAATAAAGGTAACACACATGAATATATTATGAAGGATAAAATTGCCGAAATTTTATTAATCGTACTTTATTTGCATTCTCATCTGCATACGATCTGGGATTTTCATGATAACATTATTTAAGCGTTAATTGTATTATGAAAACTACATTAGTTTAGCATTTGCTTAATTTTACGACTCAAAAAGACAATTAAGCACGCAATTTGACTTATTTTGCTTGATAACACATCGACAGCTCTAGGCTGATATCTCTCATAAATATATCTTCTCACTACAAACTTTAATTGTCAATCTAACTTATTCACTACATAAATATTTAGCAGTACAATTCGCTTATGTTATGAAGAAATATATATAATACAATAATCGATATGATAATAATGATATTTCCTTAATGAAAAATTAGTGTTAATTAGTAGAAGTGACAAATAAGATGTTAGAAAATTAAGCAGGAAGAATGCGTAATATAGGATACATGAAACCGTATTTGACTGCAACTGATTTGACTGACTGCTATTAATAATATGCAAATGTTGGAAGCGAATAAAGGTTATAATATCACAAGATTAGTGGGAGTTGTGTTCCCTTTCAAAATTCAGGGTGGATGTATGTGAAATGTATGCAGCATGTTTAACTCGGCAGCATAATATACACAGAGACATAAGACACACACTGGCACGTTGCTGTAACCAGTATTGGCAATTGCAAGCCATTACTACTTTACTGATCTGTGTTAATCCTACGGTAAGCGCTTTAGCAAAGCTCATTAGAATATTTGTGTGAGTTGAGAGTTGAGAGCAGTTGAAAAGTTGAGACATCGCAATGCACGTGTAGGCACACAATGCCTCGTTTATTCTTCATCCAGCTGCAATCGTAGTGATTCAAGTTAATCCCTCTGTTCTGCAAAATCAAAGCCATATGCCAATAATAATATCATTGACAGTAACACCTTCTATTATAAATACTGACGTATATATTTCCAACATCATTGTAAACAATTTTTTGAGAAAATAAACATTATTAAAACACAACTCTCTTGGTCATTAGTTCTACAGTCTTTGTTTTGAGATAATTAGCAATACAAAGAAATAATCTCACTCATGTGGGGCAAGCTGCAGCACAGAACAAAATACATATCTCAAGCTGCTACACTTTAATGAAGACTGTAAATTTCGTACACATAATACACACTACTAGGAGGGTTGCTTTTTGCTGCTACTGAATCGAAATCATTGACTTGGCTGGATCGTGTACACGTAATATTTTGCAAAGCTCTCGACTCTTGTTTTAAATTAACTTGGAATTTTTGCAATACGTGTTGTTTGTGACTTGGGTTGTTGGTGGAAACAAGAGAGACGTGATCGTGAATATTTGGAGTAGGTAGTAATTCTTATATTTCTCTTCTACTTTATGAGAATAGTAGCGAAGTGAGACTGTATGAAAGTCTAAAGTGGACTCTTAGTGTGTTCAAACTTCCGTGTGAGTGTGATTGCCTGCACTGTCCCCCGATACATAGAACAAAACTAAAAGGAACTCCACTACTGCTGTCACACATACTTAAATACCTAAATACATATGAACATTGCCGAAAAATATATTACGGTATACACACACAATTCTACAGCCCACATAAAATATTTTATGGACTAATGAAAACCACCATGAGCATTTAAAAGACAGAGCAACGGGAGTAATTGGAGCGCTTGATTAGTTTTAATTGCGATTGATAGTAGGCACCGAGTGCTTTGTCTTTGTGAATCCGTAATGTGCATAACATTATATAACACATGTATGTATACCTATTACATTCATTTAATATTTTAATACATTATAGGTGTATTGTATAGCATTATACATAATACCAAGTCATAATTTCATTTTAGTACCACTCCGTATCCTTCCCAGGTCTTATAGGAACAGAATAGTTACACTTATAATCTAAACGCACGTTTAGTACAGAAGTATTGATAATTATATTCAGAAAAAATAGCACCTCACATACACAGAACACGTCCAATTCTCTTTTATCCCCATTTTAATCACCCTTATCATATCTATAAGTACTACAGCGTTTAGAGTTGATTGCCGTATCAAAGTTGAGTATCAAACACCCAACAGTGAACACAAACCATAACCCGATCAGTTGTCTTCTGGAACACTAGACTTCTATCACTAAAGCACCACTACGTGTTCAACAAACAAAAGTACACGTCATTTACTACGCTTTGTTTCATTAGGAGCACCACAGCTTGTAAAAACCATATAACAACTGACTGTTGTAACACTGAGAGACTGCATTTCTGCGCAAACTTATTTAATAGTACATAGCTGGTATTGGCAGTAGCAGTATTAAACTACACATGGACACAGTTGTTCCTTTAAATACAAGTAGACCACATACGTATTATGACGGAGTGAATTTGAATCATTCAATATCTTTATATACCTTAATGTACATAGTGATAATTTTATGATACTTCCCTACGGTACTACTATTACCACGTATCTAGTTACTATATCTGTGTGTATTTGCATACGATGTGTAAGAGTGTACATAGAGCTGCATTATGTAATAGTCAGAAAGAGTTATGCTTCGAATGTTAGTTCTTTGTCAGTTAACGATCGCAATACAACTACTTTACTGATAATAATGATATGAGTGGTAGTTTTTGCCGTTTTATATAAGTTCGTAGAGTTCTCAATTACGACGATTTTTGTTTTGCACTTGAACTACACCACAGTGTACTACTACTGCCAACTCCTTTGACTTTGATTTGGGCTAATAATATACACACGACTAACTACAGTTCGGATATCAAAGGCGACTTTTACTAACTCGCTCAAACTCACCAACAAGTCATAGCTTCACCTCAACTCAACACAACGTCTACAATATATCTGCATACATTAATGAACTTAATTCCCTTTGACCTTGCTCTTCTTTATAGTGTTTGTTCTCCTGTACTGCTGCCACTAGTTGTAGTTTCAGTCCGTGGTTGCTGTCGTTATTTCTAATTGCAGTTGGTCCGTTTGTTCTCTTTCCCTGAATTCCAATTTTTGCTTCAGGTGAGAAATTATTCCTTTGACTCATCAGCAACATCAACCTCAGTTTTAATTTTCATATTCAGTTCAATTTGTTTACTTGCCTACATTTCAAAGTTAACATATTTTATTTCGGTACGTAATCACAAAAATCTATGGGTAAAACTCCCTTCATTTCTGTCATGGTTGTTTTACTCGTGGTTATTCCGGGTGCCAGGTGTTGGGTTACTTCTGGGGAAAACTGTCATGAGATCAGAGGATGGGATTTGTAGGGCAACATTAGGGTTTGTCTACATTATTATTTAGTATTTAGCCTAGCAAATAATCATACTTCAGCCTCATCCCTGTTTTCCAGGTCGTATGTCAATACCAGAACTTTGGTTGTAGGTAAATGTTGTGTGGGTAAAATAATAGGTGGGTATTTACTTATAATCATACGTAGCAGAGCTAAGTAGCAACAATGCAAAGACAATAAATTTTCAACGTGAAGGAATTCTAAAATTCTATAGAGTGTGGTTGTAACCACACGTGTCATCTTCCATGAAGAAACTCCGTAGTAAAGACATTGTAGAATAAGACTTGAGAATCTCGTGATACAGGAAGAATTTAGCGACACGTCGTCTCAAAGAGTGTCTCAGGTATAGTGGGGCGAGTTAGTATTGCAGCGATTGCACGTACTTGTGCAAAACGAACATTACATTCTATATACCTGTGACCATTTTTAAGTTTATTTTTATCCAAGAATATATAGCTGCTGTAGTAAGGTGGAATGTAAGGAAAGCCAAGCCTAAAGCAGATATTTTCCCTTATTACCATCATAAATTGACTTTTAACAGTAAATTCAGCAAACATCTCCAGTCTCTTATTTTGTGTTGTCTTCTTTTTATTCAGGCTGCGTTCAAATCTGTTAACATTGTACTCACGTTCCCAGTTATAAGCCAGTAAGATATACGTACGATAGCTATGTATTACTGCAAGATTATACAGTTTGTACTGCATCAAGGTGGCTCATATGATAAGTTCTCCAAATATTTATTACGGAAAGGATACTTAAAGTACTTGTAGCTGTCCGGATAATAATCCGATATTCGATCCAGCGTATTATGTGATCTATATAAACGCTTAAAATGGCTTCTCTTGGCTGTGTCCTTTAAAATAGATGGTGACCTTAAGAAATAGCACAAGTTTTAACATATTAATGCATACAAAAAGTAGAATCCATACATACATCTTCAAATAAAAATGGGGCCCACATTTAGGTCTGAAATAAAAAACAATTGCTATTTGCCAAGGGCACCTTCCATTCTTCGTCCAGAAATGCGTTAATTGGTTACATTTTGCAAAACGATTTCGCATTTTAATAATAAATTTATAACCTTATTAATTTCAATGAATAATCAAACATCATTAAAAATAACGTTTTTTAACTAATTGATTAAAGGTTAAAGTTTGATATGAATTTGTAAATAAGTCTACATTATTATCGCATTCCATTATTTGCCACATTGGAAAAATCGTTTATGGAATTTATTTACAATCAGTGATTCAACTTAGGCAGGTATAAGTATTTCGCAATAAATGATTTCGTAATCGGTGTCAACAGTAGTGGCTTAAGGCTGATATGTACTGTCTGTCCATGAGGTAATTTCAATTGGTAATTCCCCGATTAGTAATTCCTCATTGAAAAACGTCATAAAATTGAATTTTACGCAGTATGAGCTAAGAGTTACATACAAAAAATAACACGAGTACCTACTTACACTACCACATGAATATCTTCAATGTTGTCAATGTAACCAGTAAGTGCTTAAAAGACAAACATTGATATTAAAAAGTACATTGATTCATTCTATACCTATGAAAGGAGTTTATACATGGAGCGTGTGTCTGTGTCTCATCGTCACCACATTCTGCCCATTCTTCCTTCTTTTCAGTGGCATGACACTTTGCATTGTGCTACTTACTACTTACGTGTTCTTCTCATTACTGTTTACCTACTTCACAATATTCAATCCATTTGCCTGCAAGCATTTGCTTTACCGAAGACTTCCTTACAATTAGTGGTGGTGGTAATAGAAGTAGGATTGTTTGAAAGTTTGAAATCGGAGTGGTATATGCGAAATGCGAAACTGGTAAAAACATTTGAGGCTTCCATTTCACATTCGCCAATACAATTTGGTTCTAAATAACTCAGATATTTGATACTTGTATATATACACTGTTAATATTTAAGCAATAATAACAAGCTCAGGTTTTTCAGTGACTAATGTGTCTCTGTCAGCCTCAATCCTTGTCTGCGTCAAAGTTTCATAGTTTATCAAAAACGAAAACATTTTTGTGTTTATAAAAACAGGTTAGGTTACTTCCAGCCATGCAAATTATGAGACAGAGATAAAGATAACGTTTATAAAAGGAAGGAAGTTTTCTTTCGGAAATGTTTTTAAGTAGGTAGTTGTAGTTATGTAGAGTGATAGATAGTAAGGATAAGAATGAGTTTTGGTATTCCGCATATATATGCCTGTGGTAAGTACAAGTAGTAAGTAATCAAGAAATATCCTATAAGAAAGAAATGAGTTGATTACACACACATATTATACTTCTTCTTCGTCTTCTTGTACGTTCTATCTTTAGTCACTTACCTATTTGTAGTATTTCTTGAAATAGGAACTGGACGGAGTAGTAGGTAGGTATATACCGAATGAAGCCATTATTATATCAGCCCCAACTATCAGCATTGCAATTTGTGATGCTGTACTTAAATACTGTATCTATGCTAGAAAAGTACTACTTTCAGTTCAGTAGTTTTTATCTCTCTCTGGGAGTGTATGTGTATGCTGTAACAACTATTTACATTGTACTGCAGTATTCTTCACCGTTCTTATTGCTTTTCGCTTACCGAGTCGCATCGCAGTAGTAGCTTCTCTATAATGTGGTAGAATATAATATGCAAAAAAACACACTGTGAGTCTACTGTCTACTTACAATAAAACGAGACGTTGCATAGGTACCTTATATATAGCAAATAGTTACGTAGATGGAAGATAGTCGTTTGTAGTTACTTACTTAGGTAGGTGGTAGCAAGGAAGAGGAACTCTGAGCAAATGGTAAACTTGACTCAACTATCATAGGCAAAAAACCCTACCAAAAATTAGAGAAACTTGAGACGCAACGAGGAACGAAAAATATATTAGTTTCACATGTTCAGATTTGATTTAAGATTGAGTTTCCTCTTCTGGCTTCTTCTTCGGCATTTGGTTTAGACTTTGTTGCATACATCAAAACAGATAGAATATCGTACTGAAGTATCCTCCATTCCATAATACCAACAACCATATTCAATTTCTCATGAAAAAATTAAAGGAATGATAATATTTCATTTCAATAACAACTATATTAGTTTATCCGTACATGAGAAGATTTAGAATCGTCACTAAATCATTCTTTTGTAGGTAAATACTTCTCATATTGACACTGGATCGTTTTTCTCATAACTTTGACTAGACATTAAGTCCTTTTTACTTGTTTGAGTATTTAAAAAAATTCATTAAATTAAACAGTACTGCAAGTATGCATTAGTAGGCAGAACGCAATGAAGAAGCAACTACATACAAAACCAAAATTTCTTATAAGTAGTATTATACACATAAACAGGAATTATAATTTGTTAAGTACTTATGTAATGTTAATAGAATGAAGTGTAGGTAATAGGAATAATATTTTATCATGTGACATATTTCATGTTAAGTGATAATAATTACAATAGTAATAGAAAAATCATACAAAGCATTTCGCATTGTTTTATGTACATTTAAAGTGGTTATTAAGTATAAACGTGTACCTAAATTGAATGATTTCATATTTAGAAAAAAACAATGGCCACAGGAACAGTAAGGATGGTCGGTGGACAACAACAACCTGTTTTGGACTCTTCTGTGCATAATCGACTGACGGAGGAACAGCAAGAATATTTGGAGAGACAGTTTCAGAAAACCAAAAACCCACACCCAAGTGAGATGATGCTTATTGCTGCTGAAACTGGTCTCAGTGATGATGAAGTTAAAGTAAGTCATTTCATTTATAACTCTTTATACATTTTTCCAACACGACTTGCTATAGTTATATCATAAAACGTACTTTACTGTGTACGTGGTAATATTATTTAGCCTATTTGGTAAATTGCATGGCTTACAGCATGGCTGATGGTACCTATAATGATATTTTACAAAGATGCATAATGTAACGACTGTATGGTAATGTGACGGGACTAAAATGTTATGAATGTAATAACACATTCCTGAAAATTAAAGCTTATCTTCAATGTCAGTGATTATATAACAAACTCACACTCTGCAGCAATAAGTCAGTCGTTGTGATTTGTAGTAGCATAAATAAAATTCTACTTATAAGTAAATACATGTAAGTTCGTCTTGTAAACACGCAGTACTCTTGCACTACACCTTATTGAAGCAATAGTGTAATGTAAATAAGATTAGGCTTACTAACACGACTTTATCTCAGCTCCAATTTTTTCTTCACGCCGTAATCAACATGAAATATAAACAAAATAGCAGAAATCGACTGCTGTTTTATATTTGCAGACGTCTGCATGTGCTATATATAACAGCATGCATGTAAACATCCACTTTTGCATCTTCATCATCATTTCAGTTAGTAACACAAGAAATAACACATTATTCCAGTGACTATCAGCTTTATGTTTAAACCAGCACAGTAGTTGTGTCCTGTTTATACTTTGCATTATCTTTATATTAAACACAACACACATAAATAATTTTATATTGTAATATATGTACACGCTTTGTAATAAGTGTTTAGATTTAATACACGAAGGCTAATATCATAATAATAAAAAAGGAAGATTTTTTAAAATTGACAGGTATGCACAAATTATACTAGTTGTTACTAGTTAGCACAAGTGTTGCTACTACTTATTTCATTTAAAGAATCAAGAAAGGAGGTACCCGACTGCCAACTATGTGTAATCAAGTCTAATATAAATGTAATCACAAGCGCAATCACGAATTACGAACGAAATGATGATTTCTCATTTTTAATGTTCAACTTTATAATGCAGATGTCCAGAATGTACACTAGTATGTATTAAGGAAAATAATATTATTATGTTTGCTTTGCAGTACTACTTGTAGCTATGCTAATGTGTAAAAAGCGTATGATAATTGTTCCGAGAAATACGGATGAAAATCAAAATGTTCAAACACAGGACGGTGATTTTCTTGGGTGTTAATCTCAATTAATTGATCTTTATTACAGTCACACAGTTCCGACGATAATAAAGCAATTTCACAATTTGTCATAAAAATATGATACTTTTAACTTTAAACTTTAAATTACAATTAATCTTAAAGTTTTCACTGGCTCAACGAGCTCCTTTTAATCACTGAGATGAACTCATCTTCTTCGATTCACTGAGATGAACTACAAAACCAATTCATCTTCTCTCTTCTTCACAATACACAATTGACCAATCAGCTATCAACACATCAGTCTCACGTTGCCTCTTTTCAATTTTCTACAATACATTTTCGCATTTCGAACATTACAAACAAAATACATCTTCAAGAATACAAGTTTACATACATAACATTTCTACATTACTACTGAAATTCCACGACAATAATGTTCAGCCTTAGTTGGAGGAATACCGAATGTTGCAAACATTATGAAGCAGAAGGCACATTGTTTTATTATGCATACACTAATGCCTACAGTAGTTTAGGGCTAAACACTACTTTTACTAATTTTCTACCTATTTACTATCGAGATATATTAATAAAATACTTTAGGCTAAGGGCGTAACTAGGATTGGGGTTCGAAATTTTTTTGAGGGGTAGGTATAAGGCACAGGTAAAAAATGATCGAATTTTTTACTTTCTTTGAATTTTGGTCAAATAGACACTTTTTTCTGCAATTTGGGGAGTTAAGCTCGGTGAGCTCATATCTTGATTTCAATTTCATTCAGAATGTGTGATTTGAGCGTCTCAAGCATTTTTTATACTTTTTTGGAAAATAAAAAATATAGGAGTATCGTTATTGTATGAAAAGCTATTTCGAAAACGCTACTCCTTCTCCATTTTTTGTTCTTTCAAAAAAGTAATAGAACATTCTGAAATGGCCTTATAGTGGTTTTATTAAGCCCTGAGTAAAGCTCGGGCTAAAAAATAGTTACTAGTGGAATGATGGTACTACTTGCATAAATTAATGTGTGCTACATAAAATGCACTAATAATATTATTATTATAAAGCTTTTGTGGTAGAGTAAAAGAACCTGCACGACTACTACAGCGTTCTGACACATAAAATACCTGCTGCAACAATGGATGTGCACACAATTAAAGCGTAGCAGTAACTTGTTAATTCTTCTCATTGTCAGTTTAGTGCTCAAGCTCACGTTTAACACATTCATCCCATTACCACTTCTAATGACTCATTTCTACATATAAACATACTTTGGTTTCCAACCAGTATAATTTTATTACCTTATTTTCCTCGCAAATAGCCAACACGCTTAGAATAATAGCAGAGAGTTGAAATTCTATACTCAAATCAATAGAAAATTGTGTTCACATCAAAATCCAATAAATTAAAGGAAAAGCGTATAATGTTTGTCATGCTGTAGCCTTGACTCAGTTGACTGCACAGCGCAACGAATTCATCATTAAATTAAATCTGAATATAACAGGTTACAAATTAAGTCTATTATATGGTTGCGGTTAGAATAATCTTTATAGTAGTTCGCAACAGAAGTAAACGAAAGTATCTCTATATAGTCGGAGGTATGTCAATAAAATGTTGTCTTTAAGCGTTTATGTACGACTACTTATATTTTATACAAGCTGTGGGTAATAAAACAACAAAAGATTTAATCGGCATTCAAAAATTATTATGTTTAGAAACAGTATTATTTATAAAAATACGTCATAGTCATAATAATGCAATAAAAAGTTTATTATTATTTAGCTTTTATGCCCGGTTAATCTTCAATTCGTTCTAGTACTAAAATGCAAATTCGCAAATAATTTTTAGTACTTATATTTTTCATGACTTATACCTACTGACTGCTATAAACTATTATTAGAGTTTCGAATAAAGAATATAACCAAACTGTCTTTCACTGTCGTGCTTGCTTCAAGAGAGTTTGAGCTATCTGTTGGTTGTCTTGGTAAATAGGTACGTGAATTTGTCTTGCAAAATCCTTGTGAGAGAGTTCAATCAGTAGTAAGGTCAAAGCAAACATTATGCTGTCAGTAGTAATAGAATTTAATAAACATTACTATCAATGCCGAAGAAATACACAGGGTCATATGTAAACAGTCATAAATGTTCGTTTACATTAACATTAACTCTTTCTGACTCGCTATGTCTTATCCGGTCTGTCTCTGTGATTTTTGAGATGTAGCGACTAAAGGAACGAGTAAGTAGCACTCGAGAAGATTTAATCACATCACCAGATAAAATAATAAGCACATCCTTAATTCTTTCTCTGTGTTTGCTGGATGTAATAAAACGTTAATGGTGATAATCCTGACTTAATGAACCAAGAAAATAGAAATGACCATATCTCATCACAATTCAGGGGGTGGTGGAGAATCCACTTAAATGACAAGGGAAGTATTACAAAAAACCCTTCTAGCTATATACAATTACCATTAGTCAGACATGGTTTTACTCTAAGTACATTTTTAACAGCGAATCTTTTAATTCATTGTTAATAAAGTGTGCACATAGTAATCTGTTCATAAGGAAACATCATTTCAGCGATTATTAGTATGAATGTGGTGTGACACAAGCGCAAGCACAAAAAATAAAATATTCTAAGGTTAAAAAAACGAAAAAATCACGACATCTTTGCTTATACATAGAACGTACCAGACTTCTAGGTAGAATGAGACTGTAGAGTCTGCAGCACGAACATGAATTATTTTATTACTTACTACGGAAAACGTGCGCTTGCAACTAAACTGATCTTGCGCTATTTGCAAATATTACGTTTTGTAAACTAAATAATATTAATATCTACATTTTAAAGTAATTCTTTTGTATAAACAAGTAAATGACGCATATACTCTTACAAGTGTGTTTAAATCGGCATACTTACACATAATATAATACCTACAGTACAAACATGTGTCGTCTGACTTGTAAATAAATTTCCTTTATTATTATAATATATAGTGTCCTATAAAAAAGGTGAAGTTTTGCTAATATTATTATTATACCATAATAATAATAAGACACAGAATGTATAATACGCTATATACGATTACTTACTATTACCATGAGTGACTTTAGTCAGAGTTGGTTAGGAGACTACCTATTTATAAAAATATGTATGTCGTGATATTACTCTGAGCATTATTACCTCTATGGCTTCTTTACTTCCTTACACAATGCTCACTACTACGTAGCTAAGAATGGACAAGTCGGCATTGTCAAGTAGGAAAGTTATACTATTATTTATTTTTACTTTCAATTCTGAGCGAGTCAAGTAGTCTGTGCGAATATACCTATTGCCTATATGAAAATCACTCGAGAGAATTATTTTTATGAGTATAATAGCGAGGACTGTGAAAAGGAGCAGTCGCAGCCCATGACAGCCAAGAGGACACAATGAAAGTCAAGTAGGATCCATGTCAATGTGTTTTGTCTGTGTCAGTAGTGAATTTAGCTTAGCTCTCGTCTCGCGTGTACTTCCTTATGTGTATCTATGTACATATTTATAGCGTCTATATATATCTGTACACGATGGATAAAAAAAGTCGAATAGAAGAGTCAGGGGACTGGAATAGAAAACAAAACTGGTGTCCGTGGGCAGCACCGTGCCATTTCATGTTGTAACTGTAACTATTATAAGACTACGCGTCGTGATGGATGAATTTATCGCTAATACTCATTCTCTTTTCAATCCTTTCCTTCCGCACTCTTCCTTATTCTTCACGTTGACATTTCCAGAATGTCGTCGGCAGGAAGGGAACGTAATGTAGTGTGTACAGCGTATAAATAATAGGTGTTCATGGTACTTCGTGTTTGTGTGTGTGTGCGAAACAAAAGCTATTATGTGTATAGATAGGTCAACATAAAAATATGCGTTTAAATAATATCCCTTCGTTCATGAATTGGTTATTTGAGAACCGTGGCTTGGCTTGTGTAATGTTTTGCGTTTGTGTACTCAGCTCCAGAATTGCTAGTCCTTTGGCATGGCAAGCCATTACCAATAATGAATGGCCAATACTGTAAAACTGACCAACCAAGAAGAACAATTTTTATAAAATAAAATACCTTTTAAACATATAATCTGTGCGTACAATACCCAATTTTACAGCTTATACAATACACAACACATACTGCTCGATGTAAGTAGCACGAAATATTAATATAAATTGATAGCAACGTTAATAACGTACGAAGTGCGTTTTCAGAAGATTAATTTAATAGAAGTAGCCCCTGCTAGTTTACAAAATACATCATCTAAAGATAATAACATTTTTCCTTGCTTCGTAATATTGGTCGAGTACCTCTATATTATATTATGTCATGTATACCTGGATGTAGGTTTATTGTCGGTGTATGATTCAGAGCTCTCCCGAACAAAATTTATAACATGAGACTGTATTATATACAACTTCCATAGAAAAGGAACTCTTTTCTCATCCTCCGCGTCTGGCTTTTACAAAACCTGGCACGTGGACATTGGACATCATGTTCTGACTTTTCTTATTTCACTTCTTCTCCGAAAGTACTTGAGAACTTTTAGGGAAAATAATTCGATAGAGAATGCTTGTATGAAGGATACCATGGAGAATCCCATAATCGCGTGTAGGCGTATTAAGTACAACTGATTGTAGTAAGAAGGAGTCTCTGCATGGAGACGGAAGTGATGCTGCTTACTAACATGATTGAATTACTTCCTTAAAACATGGAAACTACTTTTAGCAATTCAAAATGTAATTCAATCATTCTACTTCCGTTCTAGTTTTCCATTAAAAGTATACAAGTTGTTATTACTTTTCGTTACTTATTGTTGTTTACTTGTATTCCGTGCATGGTGAAAGGCCATGGAGTATGGTTGAATCAGCAATAATAGACAGATAACCGTTATTAGAGAAACGTACATTTATGTTTGCACTGCTTTCGCTCGACTTTTCAGTGGCTGGTAAGTGAGCACCAGAGATCGGAGCGAAGACAGCCTCAGAGGTCATGTCGCCAGACTACTATGATGAAATTGAATTCAAGCACGAGTACCTTAGAAATAATGCCCATATTACAGTTGAACGCATAGCTTGACTTTCCGTTAGTCTTTCACGGGAACACAACACAAGGAAATTGTAAAACATACATAGACACAGTTGTTATTACGGGAGCAATAAATATAGACACGTACATTACATATCATAATAGTCGTAAGTATAAGTAGTGGGTGAGGTGTGCTTTGGTTGTGAGTGAGTAGTTTTTATTTAGGTTTTCGAGAGTACATTGCAAAAGTGTGTAGGTATTTGATACGTGTCGGTAATTTTATATAACTGCCCGGCTGCCTGTATTTTATTAGTTACGTTAGACAGAGCATATAGAAATGGAGAAATCTTATGTGTTGTGGGTGAAAACACCTAGCCCTGCTCTCGACCTCGTGTCTGTTCCTTGGAGACTAACTTTAGCTGGATTCAGTTTATGTGGAGCAAATACATGTAATATCTGTACGTGGATGTCTGTCTGTAGCCTTTAAGTTTAATGTTGTAGTACACTATACACACATGCACACATACACCCATATATGAACCCATCTACAAATATATATTATATCTCTTCCTTTGTATCACTATACATTATAGTTACTTTAGTAGCTATGTGGTGTATGTATGTGATACTGGAAAATAGTTGTGTGTATCCAGCGTCCTACAACATGCGCTGCCAATTTTTTGCCTGGTTGGTAAAAAACTCCATTTCATCTCGTCTTGTAATATTGTGTGGCATGACATAAGAAAGGAGAGAGAGTGAGAGTTTGGATAGAATAGTTGCTAACAACTCAAGTTAAAACTCACTCAATTCATTCGCTAAGATTGGCTTGGCTCTCCTCAGACACTTTATTGCACACAAACACCTTACACTACACTGCACTGCTCTTCTTACCTAGTTTAGCAATACCTTCTCCGTGTCCTCCATATCCAACTATCCATATGAATGACTTACACTGTACTTGTTAGTCCTAGGAGTAGTAGTCCCCGTTCTTCCGCTGTAACCACAACGGGTTACTATCTGTATTTACCATTGCCAGCCTACTATAACAGAAATGAAGTCCATTTCAGACTTGAACTTGCTTCGTACTAGACTTAAAACTTTGTCATCTCATCTCACCCGGTATTAATGTACATGTGTGTTATGAGCTGGAGTTGTACTGGCTGGGCTGTTCATTATGCCACACACAGAAGTGTAAACTTGTTCTCAACTTTGAAACACTTTTCTTTTGTAGCATACATTTTACATGAAGAAAGTATCTTTATATATTTGTATTTGAAACAGTGGGTAGTCTGGGATATATGGGATGGGAGCTATTTCTCTTGGTCATATTATTCACTGTGTGTGTTGACTTGACTGTGTTGTATAAGTATGCACCTCTGAATGTATGCTTGAATGGTTAGGTGATGAAAAATAGCATCAACATGGGAATGAATGCTCAGAGTCACAGCACACTCACAGAAGCTAAGCTTGAAAAGTGCACTCGCTATTTTTTTACCGAGACGACTTCTCTGTTTATTTACCAAGGAATTTGTCTAGTGAAGAATTACAAATACAGCATCAGTTTCACTTTTTTAACAGTTTTTGGTTATATTATTAGATTAAGATGAGCTTTCAGGCACAAAATGACTATCAATTTCTATTTTTGCCTTCAACTCCTTGCATTTTGTTTAAAGACTCGTGGCTGCAGTTTTATGCGTCATTAAAATAATATACACTAAAAAGAACGTTATATTAACATGAATAGAGTGCATGTATCTGTATTCGCCTGTTAATGCGCTACTGATGTATACGCATGCAGGCATTTATCTAAGTATACAGTAGTAGTGTGGTCAATAATATATTTTATTTGTGTTTGTAGGACACAGTAATAGAATTTTGAAGTCGTAAAATGTGCAGTATGTAAAGTAACAAGAGTCTAAATGCCATAAATCATTAATAATGACGTTGCAAATTATATTTTTCAGAGTTGGTTTGCCCATCGGATGGCTATGTGGAGAAGAGACCAAGGACTCAACCCAGTGAGCAGTCGCATCTGTTAAAATTGAAATGCAAAGTTCTGGACATTGCATTAATTGACAAGACAATTCATACAGTTACACAGATACAACTATAATAGTTAATATTTTCCTTGAATTGTTAATGTTGTGATTTGTAATTCACATTCTTGCTCCCAAGTATCCACACATTATTCTGACTACGGCATAAAATATTTACAGTAACAAAGGAAATTTCCACGTTATGTTTAACTTGTGTGCTATTTAGGTTAGCTACTATTTTGTTTGTTTCTCAATTCCCATGTAAACGTTGCAATTGCGCCTGGATGCTGGAATGAAGTAGATATTACATTGAATACTTTCCGAAATTGCCATGTCTGCAAAATGACGTTTGTTACAACACTTGTGTGTTTTGGGTTTATACTTTGAATGCTCATGATCATCTTTACAAATCTGAATATTATGCATAATATGGTTGTAAAATGGAATGAGCACCTCAAAAACTTTGGCAATTAGTAGAGTTGCTTACCATTACTATAATAACATAAGTGCTACATTCTGCTACACACACCACACCTATATTACCCGTACACAGTACGCGTTGTGATGACGCAACTCTTTCCTTTTATCCCTCTACTACCCTGGAACTGTTTAGTGCATATAAATGTTAAGCAAGGCACACCAAACATTTACTAGTGTGTATTTTAACCTACAGATAGAAAATAATATATCATTCTACTACGAATTAAGAATACAATAGAAATTATTGTAATTAAACGACAACACCTCAACCAACACCTCATAAACATGTTTTGCTAAATCATTTCCACTTTTTAGAATGCTGTGTCAATCTTGACTGAATAAAGATATTGATGTCTATTCTACAGTACATGCACAAGTCAACGCATACAAAAATAATTAACGGAACTCACACTTAACAAAAGTCTATTCTATATTAACGCACAATATACATAGGTCTATGCACACGTACTTTTACTACCACAATGCCCTGAAGACAAAACAACTCAACTGTGTATTGGAAAACCCTAGTGCTCACTAAATACACAGGAAAAGGTAGTAATTACTGTTTATTTACTTGAGTAACTATCTGACAAACACCACAAACCTACCTGTAGATTCGTTTGTTTACCCCAATTTCTTCCATTGTCAAACTTCAATTCTATTCTACACATCCAATGCCAAGGTTGAAGCTAACATGATAATGTGTGTTTTATGACGTACTAAATGTGATGTGTTATTACAGCAAAGTAATGTGGTTGAGACATAATGACAGGATGCTTAAAAAAGTGCAAACATTTCCTCCCAATTTTCTTCACGGCTTATTACACAAGTCCTGCATTGAAAACTTTGCGTTCTGGATGAGAAATCAAATACAGTTTTTAAAACAATCATCAAAATTAAATCAAATTGCAGGTACATAAGAATTGTCTCACAAAAATGCACGGAAACTATATGCACTTCTTCACAAAAATCTTTCGCACGTCCGAATCAAATTGTCAATCACAACTTTTTCTTACACATATTTGTAGTAAGTATGTAGAGGAAATAATTTTCATTGTATTTATATATTTACATAGAGAAATTTAATGAATGTTCATCATCCAATTTTGAAGCAATAATCCTTAATTTGCATAGAGCAGAAATATTCGAACAATTTTGTTGCAATAATATATTATTAATATAATGATTTAGCAATGTATAATATGGGAAATAACGTTTGTCACTTTAAAATGTGTCATTTGGCCCAGGAAATTTCTAAGTCTAGGGATGTACAAAATGACTGCTAATTACGATTGAGGAGGTTTGCTATAAAAACAGACAACGTTTAGCTGATAAGCAATGTAGAAACTAGTTTTTGAGATAATGGAGTTTTTGCCGTTTAGGTATTTTCGTATGGTAAATGAGATATAGTTCAACACAAATAATATTAAACCACACAGTTCCTTCAAATGTCCCATTGTGCAGTTAGTTGTTACTTTAACGTTGTCCGCAGTCGTCAGGTACAACATTTGTCGAATGAGGTTGATATGAATTTAGTGATTCCGTTTCCTTACAGAACAGCAACATGAAAGGTTTATTACTACCCTGGATTATTATAAACAGATTATGATTAGATGACTGTGTAAACAAGACATTTGTTTTAGTCCCATTTAGATATGAAAGCATTATCTACTAAATGCTGCATACAAGTCTCATAAAAAAGAGAACAACCGTTAACCATACAAAGAGATAATACAAACTTATTAGTGGAGTTAAACTACATATCTAATATCTAGCTACTTTTATTTCCATTTTGAATAATATTTTTACTATTTAATAATTCGAATTTGAATCAGATAAAGAAATATTTCAACAGCATTATTATTGTAACGTGTTTAAGCATAATTTATTTAATATGCAGAAGTAGATAGTGATAATATGTATAGCAACAGAAAGCTGCTATTTACATTACTATACACATAACTACCTCTTCCTCTAAATAAACGAATTGAAATTGTAGCTATTGAAAAATCCGCATGCAGACATTTACATGAGATAGTTAGCACGAAACGACTGTAAATGCTGAAGTGGAGCAGCAAAGATATGAAATTCCCTTATGTGGCTCTTGGTGATTCTTATCGTTGTTTATCTTTATCGACGTATCCGCTTGTTGTTGTAGTCTTCTTGATATTTCATGCTTGCCCTTAGTAAACATAATATTTTAAGTCCACACAGAATTAGAACCTCGTTTGAATTGGCACTGTGTGTACATTTGCATTTTTTATAAACCTGTGCACTCGTATGATTACATCAAAACACATTTTACGTTTAGAACTTAGATTTTTGCATACTATTACTGTATATTTATAAGTAACTACTTTTAAATACGAATTGTACTTAGCCGTAGAACATTAGCTGTGTAATATAGTAAAGCAAAATGCTAACGCTCGTGTTATTATTCTCATTAAATATTTTATGCAATGTGTGTTTTTGTGATTTCACGGTAATTTCCTTCATTGACATCTACACAAAGTTTATTTACATTGTCATGGCATTCTTGAGCATTGCATAAGAAGTTTCCTGTAAATGCGGCAGTAATAATAGTGTATTTATGGAAACGTAAAAGCCACATGTCGTCTGCACCTACGGCAAACGAGTAAACAAAGAGCAGACTCCAATTCAATTTGGCGTGTTGAGATTTTTGTTGTATTAGTGTAATAGTGAAGCATAAGAAGACGAGTCGTTCGTTCAACGAACTTTGTTGACAAAGAACAATGTTTACACAATAATACTTAAGGCAGTTCTACTGCATAATAAAAGTCGGTTCTGTTTTCTCCTTCTTGGAATTACAATGTGAGGAATGTAAAAGATAACACTAATGTATGTATTACACTTACTTTGCTGTTTACCATTATCTATTTTAGCAACTTGTTTTCCTTCTTAATATCATTTGCTTTACTTCAAGTGTATAATGGCAAATATCTCATGCTTAATACAGTACTACTCTCTAGTACTTATAAACAACATAATATACCACTCTGCACATTAGACTTAAGTAGGATACACTGAGACTCATAATAATATTATTATCGGTAACTGCACTCGCTTGATTTCGCTTACACGTGCAAGACTTTCTTTGCGTGTATTTTGCTGTAATGCATATTTGTGTTTGTTCTAGGTATACAAAATATTTCATCAAACGCACTCTGTGTAGCATAAACTGTTGATTAGAGTAAAATAAAATAGTAATACCTAGGTTTCTTTTGTAAACTAAGCATGTCGGCCTCATTCGTAGATTATTCTATTCAAATTAGCGTTGTATTCAATTTATCTGTACTTTTTAAACTTAAATAAAAGTGTTCACAGTTTCCTTATGGAAGTATAGTCTCACATAGCCGGCGAGTTAGCAAATGACGATAACTACCGAAAGCAAGCTTACTTTCAATGTGAGCTGTCGATATGGTTGTTCGTCAATGCAATAAGGCCAAACTTAAGCGGTGCAGAAATGCAGTCTTAAATAGCTCCTCTGAGAGTTGAAAGATAAAGCGATTTGCATTCACTAATAATGCGATCGACCGCTTCTAACACACACATAGTCTCACATGAATGTAAAATAATCAGTTGCTAGAAGTTTTATACGTACATATTAATTATTTTAATTTCGAATGATCTTAATTTGGAAATAAGTGCAATAGTATTAGTATGAAAATGGTAGTCAGCATAAATGATATTAATTTATTTGAATTGACGAATTTTTCAATTTCAATGATGACACAAATAATATTGGCATTTGGAAATGTGGCAGATTGAAAAAATAAATTGTTTGAGTTGGAATAGTGTTTCACGATTTATCAACTTGAATGAACTAAGACTCTAAACAGGTCTTTGGAAGAGTCGTTTAGTTTGCTTGTAGTAGTTTCTTTGATAGAATCCATCGGCTGGTAGTGCTACTACTACAACTTCACCAATATTCAGGTCATGTCCATGTTCAATTCAGTTGGATTCCTTCCTTTACGTCATCATCATGCATGCATAACACAACCCTAACAAAAACTCCTAGAGACTTCGACTTAGAATATCAACAATCAGCTTACTACTCCAAATACATACATACATACTTCTCATGCTGTGCTACACTATTACAATTTTTCCGTTTTTCCAGCACTAAGAACTTGTTCACAGTCATTATTTCTGTGTCAGTGAAAGAAATCACCTTATTTTATAGAACCCATTGGACTGCTGTATTGAACCGAATCGGAAATCTATTTCTTTGGTGGATGTTTTACTAATTGTAAATGCAGCTTGGTTTGCGTTGAAATCTCATTTGATATTCAATTCCATGTCTCCAATCGAAGCAAATTCGACTTTCTCAACAGCTATTTGTCATGTTAATTAATTATGTCATAAAGGCAAAACTTGACTACCAGTCAAGTAATGTCTTTCAGATTGCCTTTTTCCCATCATCATCGTCGTGTTGGAAAACTTATTCGAGTAGAAATGTGGCTAAAATCAATTAAACGTGGTGGAAGTGAGAAACTTGTTTCTTGTCCTAGTAATCAGTACAAATGTTTTTAAGATGCTTTCTCATTTAAACTTTAATTCTCACTGACGCCAGCTAGACACTCCTTGTCTGTACTAATGGCAGAGAAATATGAAGAGAAATTATATTCTCAACGGTAAAGGAAACTGCATCGGAGTGACGAAAAGTGAACTATAGTATAATATCGTCAGCTAATGGCGAAACATAAATCTGATTTAGTATCAAGTGAGAAAAATCAACACATTTGAATCATTTAAGGTCTCTCGCACTCTGAATGAGAATCGGACAAGTATGAAATCCCGAAAGCTAAATTATTTACAGTTGCATATATTAATATAAATTTTGGCCTACTTTTGTCGTGTATCAAGCTACTATATTCTCATCAAATGTTGCATTATCTTATTCTGCCTGATATAGAATCCATTTTCATGATGTGGGAAAAGCATAATACAATATAACAGACTTGCACACGCATGTAAAATTTCTAAACGTATATTTTCCAACAAATCAGTGTGTCATTAATGGATGTGGAAATAATTTTTGATTATGATATCTTCAATTTGATTTTAATGTCAAAGTTCATCAGTAATACAAGATTCTTAGCACCAGATGTGAAATAGAGTAATTTATCCGGAGTAAAATATTCATTAATACTTTTGAGTGAAGGGTTAAATATAAATGATAACTAAATAAAAATTATTTAAACTCATAGTCGGCATGAGTGAATGGTTAATTAAAATTCAATGCAGTATACACAATTCACAATTGTATTTGTATGACAAAATAATATGACATCATTATTCAAGTTTAATATTTTTTACATTGGTGTTAGTAATACATTCACGTCAATCCATTCAAAATTGATAATGGTTTTCCATGCAGTTATGTATAAAGTTGCTTGGTTGTATAATAATAATGAAACTCGTAATTTTACATGAGCAGGTAGGTATTAGGGATTGATATATCTTATTATCTTTTAATTTAACGAATGAAAAATTGAAATCTGCGTTGACCTTTTGTAATTGGTAGCAGGGAAAAATGAAATGAAAAATGATTTGAAATGACAGAAAATGCATTTTTATTGCTATTTAACCTTGAAAATATTTTCTGTGCATAAATATTTAATGCTTGGTTTTACTACTACTTTAATTTTACTACTATCTACATATTATGTAATTTGTCAATTCATGTAGAACAGTGTGCACAATAAATCAAGAATATAGGTATGTAGTTTACGAATAGAATATTAAAACGCCAACGCTAAATTACATTTCTGTCTATGTAAAATACTGATATGCGATATTCTGAATACAAGTGTCTGTCAGTGTCAGATGTGAAGGAAATGAAAATACAAATAACTACGATAGAATTAGTTCTAAAAGCATGCCAGAGGCGACTCCGCAAAATGCACGAGTTTTCGCAATAAGAGCAATGTTATGGCAATCATCGTTAAAATTAGAACAGCATGAGGCAAACTAATATATACCCGTTGAAGTTTATGCCCATTAAAGTGTGAAAGTATAGAGCCAAAAAGAAATCAATTGGTTAGCAACAAATTTAAAAACTTGTTCAATTTAGACATGCAATAACATGCAAATTGGGCACACTTCGTTTGCATGCAAAATGCAATTCTCTGCTACGATTGTTTTTCTTTGCAAATAGAGACAAAACATTCATTACGTATTCAAAAATAATATTATTGTGAATATTTTCCTACGGGCCCATGTCAGCAGTAAAAGAATGTGAGATTTCTTATTGTAGTCATACACGTGCAGACCATGCTTTTGAAAAATTGTACCTTATGTCTAAGCAATTTGTTAATAAAAATAAAATGTGGAAAATGACTTTGACGGATATTTGCATTCGGTTTTCATATTCCAGTGTGTATAAAACTACTTACAATATTCAGTGTACATAAATAAATAAAGTCACGAGAAAGGGAAAAATCCAGTAAGGCAAGAATGTGAATTTTGCAACACACAAAAACATTTATGTATACAGAAAGGTTTCTCCGCTATCTGTGTAGTTTTGAAAGCTTGAAAGAAGTTGAGAATTCCTTTTCTTGTGCCCTGGTAGCAGTAGTAATGGTAGGGGTCTCCATTTCTTCTTTATATATGCAACTGTCCGTTTTTTCTGTTGCCCATGTCAACATTGGATTAGAGTTGATGCGACAAGCAGGTTTAAAAGCCTCAAAACCTTCTTCTCCTTCCTCTTTTCTCACGTAGGAACATAATATTACATAATATAAAGTTGCAAACTCTCTCTCTCTTTCCATACTCCAAAAATCTTAACCATTTCACTCACATAGATCCTGTCGTTCTGAAGTAGTCAAAGTTCTTCTTCATATTTCTTTTTAGTAAGTGGATGCCCACTCCTTGAAGAACATTGTCAAAGAGCAGAAATATTCCCACAGCATTTGCAACAGAATATTGAGCAGTCTATGAAAATCTTTTTGGTCGATTCCTGCTACTTAAAGTTGAGATGTTACATTCTTTCTTCTATAACCCATGGAATGTAGCGTTCCATTGTGATTCGATGTGCCATCTCATCATGAAAAGAATAAAATTCTACCTAGATACACTAATATTTTCTGCTATTACATAAACGAAAAGAAGTATATAAAAGAATTGGGAAAATCTGAAGAGGTATTATCGTTTCCCTCTCTCTCTCTCTCTCTCTCTGTGTCCGGATGATGGATACATCTTTGCTATGTATTCTCCATTCTGCATCTTCTGCGAGATGAGACTCTCGTTTAGGTAAAAGCTCTCGTGTATTCCTCCACTAGTATGACTACTCTAAAATAAAATACAGATTGCAACTGCCTTCATATCTTACCAAATAATATACACATACAAATGGGGAAATGGAAGTTTGCCTGAAAAGAGCAAAGAGCGACACAAAATTATTTCTATGTTTTCATATTGGCTTCAATATTCTGCCATTGAGCACACAGAAAACGTCAGATTTGTATTTTCTATCTCACCCGGTTATATATTACGCTGAAAGTAAATACGCCTAATGCAAAAGTATATGATTGTGCGATCTACTTTATTCTCAATTGCTATAGAGGCTACTATATTATGTAGGTACATACGTATGATACTTTAACAGGAATGAATTTGAATGGTGAAATTGTTTTATATACTTTTATGGTACACTAAACACAGTTTTCTGTTAGAACACAACGATCCGAGAAAACCAAAGTAAACCGAGTTACATATCCAGCAATGCATGCCTGAAAGATGAAATTCCACTCATTTTTCATGTCTCGGGGTATGATGATATAAAATAATGTAGTCGTATATTCCTATGCGTCTTCACTTTCATTTCATTGTGCGATAGTACGAATTGCTGCATTTTGATAAAGATCAGCAAATAAATATCACATACAATATAGACACCATTTTACAATTCGACTTGTAAGAATTCTTTTATGGGATTCCAGTGCAGGATCCTTTGGAAGATTCTTGCCATTAACCACTGCTATGATATATCATTTCCAAGAAAATAGCTAAAAGGTGTGCATCATTTATTGAGTTTCGTAATAAAACTTTTATGCAAATACGTTATGTGTCAGTCTGCCCCGTCCATCTGCATGATAACAGAAAAACAATTTGAAATAATGGCTTCATACTTAGTACACGTTCTCCATATGCTCATATGAATACTACATCAAAGATGGGGTCAATCGGTCAACCCTTTCATGGCCTAGATTTGTTTTTATTTGAGAAATTAACAACTTTCTCTCCATGAGGTTGTGATATTGTTAATTCACATTTACATTGCCGTATTGTCATTCAAATCTAAGCAATGAGTTTTTAAATCGTAAATATAAGCAATATTTTTCCTTTGTTCGTTACACTGTTAGATTTTACATCCAGTAATTCCCTACTTCCACAATATTTTCGGACAAATGGCCTAACCATAACCTCTGCCAACATTCAATCTGTTTTGTATAAGTGCCTGTAAATATTTCTCTGATGTAACAGGGAGGCTACGTAATAATATTTCCTGACAGCAATTGAAATGTAAATTTACATTTTAATTACAACAAAAATTTAGGTTTTATTTAAAATGTGAGCATAAAGCTTGCCTGTGATACCCCTTTACACGATACTTGTTTACTTCCATTTATAAATGGTTCATTTACAGAACTAATGCAGCTCAATATTATTTGTCTGCACTCATATAATCAATTTTACATAAAGTATTATTAATAAAAGAAGAAGGAGGAATAAAGAAATTGTTTGGACATTCACAATTGCTTGGAATGTTGGAAACGGATACAATACCTACTTACTGCTGTAACAGCAAAAATAACACTAATAACTTTATGAACACACATTTGATTATACACTTTCTAAAATCATGAGCATGTTTCATAATCATAAATCACAAGTATCATGCAGACTCGGAGTCATGTGAGAAACTTATTTTCTATAATAATATAGTCCCACACAATAACGGAAAACTGTAAATAATAACTCGAAGTTAAAAACAATGTTAAAAGTTATTTATTAGCCAATTTTAACTTATATTTCGGGGCCGGTTTCTTTTGTTGTGTGGTAGGTTAGGTACCAATTTTTCTTTACTTTATAAAGAAATAAAAATGTATATTACTCACAGTATTATATAAAAAGAAATATTTGGTTAAAATTAATAACTTTATTCCGTGTTCAACTAAAATATTTGGATGTCTAAACAATAAAAACGTACAAAAATTAGCACAATTTAATTTAACAAGAAGGTATAACCAACGGCTTTGTAAAAAACAAAAATTTAGAATTGTTCATTTTATTTCAATATTTTATAAAACGGATTATAGTGCAGAAAACATGGTTTTGCACTTCAAATAATAAGATAATACACTTAAGCTAACATGTTAACATTTTCTCGACTGAAAATATGAATCTTTTATAATAGAATGACATAGAGACTTTGTACATCAGATCTGTGTACTTTCTGTCTCATTTCCAGAGGCAAATAGGTGTACAGTCTTGAAGATATTAATTTTCCGGGTTCAATATTATTTTTAAAGGTTTCTGAACGATCACCTATTTGTAGTAGCAATTTCATCAAAAATGAAGAAAGTTTAAAGTTCTACATTAGCAATTATAAGTTATTATATAATTATTTGCAAATTACACAATTGCCTCAAAAGCTTAATTGATTTTAAAAATATAATTTTAATAGAGGCATTGAGATAACATTAAAACATTATTTTAATTGCATTAGTGTCATCGCTTGTTCTCCCATTTTTGCACAACGAAAAAGCTTTCTAAATTGCGTAGGATAATTTCCGGAGAAATAATTAGTGCGATAATATAATTGTACACATTTAGTTCAGTTCGCAATTTAAACTACAGTACAGGAAAATTTAGCCTGAGTATTTAAATTGAAGCAACTTGGAGGGTAAAAGTACTTATTATGTTGGATAATTATAAGGACTAGTGGTCTTACGAATTTCAAAGGACAAACAAAAAAATTATAGTGAAACATTGATGAGCAAACATGTTTCCATTTTCGTCTGGAGGAATAATAATTCCTTTCCTATACCCTCGTAATAATAATAACTCTACCTAACAGCAATAAAAGATCTAGTTATTGGTGCGAATAGCTGCCCGCTTTACGCTGACTGCACTAATGTACCTGTGCAGGTAGGTATCTGGTTTTTGCAATGAAAGTTATTCACACGATACGATGAGTATTTTAGAACGCAACGAGGAAGGAAAAGCTGCTGTGTGTATTGAATCGAAAACGATTCTTGTTAAGTATAGGAAAAGCATAGGATCCCTTTTTAGGAAAGCATTGATACTTAAATCGAGCTCAGTGATGCACAAGATTGGCATTAAGGGGCAAAAAGTTTTTCTTTATGCTATTGATTAAAGGACTGGCGGAAAAGCCTGGGTGGCTGCAAATATCATCATCATCTGTACTCCTCCTGCTGTCTGACAACCTTTCACGGGAGAGTTGTAAGTGCTGCAATATGCATTTTAGGAGAGTCAATTCTTACAAATTTTTAATGCATCCAATCGTGATATAAAGTGAGCAGTGAGCCCTCATTGTCAGAATGGCAGCGAACGGTGAATCATGCTTTCACAGGATTTCGTGAATTCCCAGTGACATTAAGGGCCGGTTAGCGACAGTCGCACTTTTATGAGCTAATCGGTGATTTCTCTGGACTGGAAAGTCGGATTGAAAATCCGATTTCTATCATGGAAGCTAATGAAATGTTCTAT
>JABASD010000399.1:0-80877 GCA_019776165.1 Pogonognathellus flavescens
ATAAATGAACTACTCCCCCGTCTGGGGAATTGCCCCGTTTGGAGGTTACGGCGCCGTGCAGCGCACGGGCCTTTTTTCTTAATGGTATATACTACTGCAGGAAAAAGTGATTGAATAATAGAAACTGTAGCATGGTAAAGAAATACAAATAATGAACTCAACGAATTCAAATAAGTCATATATTATGAATGTCATTTTTACTGCAGGTAAATCTGATTAGGTGTAGTTTATCTGAAAGTAATTAACTGGGCTGATGATGGGAGCTTGAACGTTTTCATTTCGTGTATACGCATGTTACATAGGCATCTACATAAGAACACTTGTACTTACGGCAGTAGGTAAGTAAAAGCAGTTCTAACATGTTAAAGCATCCATTATGAGTTTATGAGTATTCTTATAGAGATCATGATCAATTGAAAAAACAGGGAAAATTAAACAGACGAAATGAATCACGAAACACAGCAAGAGACTATCATGGCGTGTTTAGCAAGGCAAATGCAACAAGAGCCGTCATGCGAATATCTTGTGTTACCCATATTAATGGACTTGAGAAATGCTTCAACTCAACTGAGCAGGCCATAAATCAAAGTTGTAGACTCACTCACTTTTCGACCATTGTCATAGCCCTGTGTATAGTCGTAGTCGCAACTCAAAATCCCATTACTCATTTTGTGCTCGTTGGCTTTAGCATATTTGATAAGAAACAACTGAGCACAGGAATTAGACAACATAAAAGTAAACGATGTTCTGCCTCTGTATAATTCTAGGCTTGTGTTCCTTCATCATCGTTTGTGTTGTGTTTGTAGGCAAACTGGAACTTCTCAAACAAACAGTTTCACCACACAGCATTAATATAAATACAGAGAGACGTAGTTACTATTGTGGATGGTTTGATGGAACTGATGTTTTGTAGTAGTCAATTTCGAATTCAAATTAGTCTTTTCTCTCTAACTAGTGTTTAGCTTTTGACTGACCTAATTGGAGCATGAAATTAAACTCGCTAGATAATAGCCAGTTTGGGTAATAGCTGCGGATTATTTTTATTTATAACTCAATTCACACTCTCTTCACGCAACGCAGTCACGTCCTTTCATAACCATAAGCGATAAGATTAGTCGCACCTCTTTTTATTTTTTTCCTTCAGCAACATGAGTAAACCTTTTGCTAAACAAAAGCCTTCTACAAAAGACAAGACAACAACAACAAATGAAACAACACTTACACATTACAATTTTCCTCAGTTTTGTATTTTTATCTCACGTGTACGTACACAATTTATGCTGGAAAATAAAACCGGACGGAACGTTCTCACTTTGTTCAGTGCATGAGCATTCTATTATAATCGGTCTTTTCTATAGAGGTGGTAAAATAACAGGCAAAACTACACCAAAGCAATGCATACTACAAGTAGGCAGTAGTAAGTAGCTATCACGATTAAAAACGAATGAAAAAGCTCCAACTACAATCTGAATATACGAGAAGTGAATACAGGATGAATTTTTACTGAGGATTTTAATCGACTTTACATTAGATGTGTGGTATTTAGTATTTGTAGATATAGTACGAAGAATACAGCAGAAAGCGAAATAAGTATTGGTTTCGTGGTGGTTGAAGAGTGAACCTGATCTGATGCTACGTTACGTTATTTTCCTCGTAAAACTTGTTATTATTACATAATACAGATATAAAAGCATAACTCGAATTACTATCACACTACTATATAACTAACGCTCCTATCGTATCAAATCATCATCTCGGCGAATACCCACATATACAGATAATACGCAATACGTATCAAAAGTGTAGTAGTAACAAGAGGAAAACATATTACGATCTTCACATTTGTACTTCCATTGTATAGCTACTTACAAAATGAATGCAAATACTTAACTTTCAGACCAACCAACGAAGAACATGGAACAAGTGGACTACGCGGACGGGATGAATGATGGTTGGTGAAACCCATCAATTATTTCAGCTTGGTCGGCTCTCGGCTGTCTTTTTCAGTAGCATTCAGTACATTATTACCATACGAAATGCGTACTATAAGACATTTCTTGAAATCAAATTCAAAAAACTGATTTCCAGCCTTGCTTTGGATTTGTAATGGTAAGTGATTTTCAAAATAACCATTAGCATGGTTGAAATTTGACTGTTGAACGTGTAGCATTAATACAGTAAAGGCTATTACACGCAATTGTGCACTTGAGAATGCTGGTTGATGTATTATAATTCACTTTACTTGCGTACTCACACGAATCGGCATATTATCGACAGATAAGTACGAAATGTAGTTGAGTTGGGCAGCGTGGAATGTCTCGTTATGGAATTACAATAGAAATACACGCATGGTGCTAACATATATATAAGTAACACCTCCACTCTTTTCTGGCTCTTCTCGGAGTTCAGTTGGCAGTGGAACATTTTTTTCCATCTTCCTTTCGTTTCGTGATTCGTCCAATTATCTACGCATGAATGCCTCTTATGTTGTTTAGCTATGTATGTAATTGTAACTGAAAACTAAGGTTTCAGATATGCAGTGCATGCAAACAAAATAGAAACATAGTTTCACATATTACAGAATTGTACATGTGATATGAATACTTAGGTATGTACATTTGATATTATTTCTATTACCTACATTATAATATTCCACTTCTATATGAGAATACATACAACATGTGTTGTTCTATAGGCCCAGCCTATAGCTACAAAATTCGCTAGATTCTCCTCACACAAGTACAAATAATAATAATATTTCTCTTTTAGATAATATGTTTAAATCCTTCGGCATGGCTTTCGTATCGCAGTACTACTATTATAACAGAGTTGTGTTTTGCTCGCAGTGCAAAATTATCTCTTCCGTCCGGTGCGGTGGTGGTGGCTGCTAGACTCGAGCTGGAAACTGTATGTGTATACATTCCACATACTAGCACGTAACATTAGCTGCCAAGCTTTCTTCCAAGTGTGCCATTATATAAGTGTACTCACATGTCTACTGTAATATGCATGTGAGGTAAGTAGACATATTATTTATTCATCCAGGAGTTGATAAGTGCTTATGTATGTAATGTACTATGTATTATTATCATCGTACGCTGCTGTGTCGAGTTTGCGTATGTATATTCATACGAGAGAACGTTAGAGACACATTGTGGAAAGGATCGTAGTAGTAGTAGTAGTAATGTGAGCATTTGAATTAGATTGGCCAGCCTAGCCATTTACCAAACAAGGTATAATATAGATATAAAATTATCTTAATCACATAGGAGGCCTCTTTGGCCGTACATGGGGGCCGTCAAGTCAACTTCAACTTATTGTTAAGTGTATGAATGCCTTAATATTACATATTACTGGTGTATGTGAGCTACACATGATACGCCGAGCTAAACATGTGTATTGCAGTTATTTTGTGTGTAAGTTTCACATAGGGATATATTCTATGCATGTACTAGAGATAATAATATTATGTGTAATATTAGCTGTTGTGTAGTATTTGGTGCTTGTATATTATTATATTCCTTTCTATTGTCAGCTATAGCTTTTGGTGTTTAGCTTGGTCCAGTCTGCATTCGAAGAGATACAGTCCGGTAGTGGTAGTGGCTGTGAGACTGGTCGACTTCGATAGTCAAGTCAGTCAAGCAACAAGCATACAAAGTTTGCTGCTTATACTACACAATCTGTCAGTCTTGCCATAATGTTGTTGTGTTGAGCTTGGTAAAAAAATGAATAAGATATATATACTAGTAGTCATTGCTCCAAGCTGCTTTCATGTCATGTTACGTGATATGAGTTGTCTTTGACTGTGTCTTTATTTTCCTCGACTGATTAATGTATTCTCATTGTATGCTCAAGTGAATGTAAGGCTTGCATTAATAAATAATAAAAGTTTCGAATCAAGTGATCCATTACCATGCAACTGTAGTCGAAGATAAGAGAGCACTTGTATATCGTCATGTCAAGTCATTACAAAAACTTGAGAAACGGGCAAAAATTTAGAATCTTTTTTCCTTTTTTATTCAATCAGGTCCTGTGGTAGCATCTGTAAACGTGAATACAGAAGGAGTTAAGAGAAATACTTGTCTATGTCTATATGGATTACAACAACAACTAGAATCACACTTTTACAATGCCACTTGTGGTAGCAACAGAGCAACTGTTATAATTCAGCCTTCGAGATGGGTGGCAGCAAAATGTAGATGGGAAGTTTCCCCGCCTGTGTAGCTCATCTGTTGGCCAAGTGATGCTTTGGGGAAGTCGACAGCAGGTGCCATAGGGAACCAGGTAAAGTGTTTAAAATCATATTATTAATAATAAGAAAGGGTCGAGGTGGTCCTTAAATAACTACCTGGCTAATAAGTAAGTGCCGTAACTTTCCCTTAACTATATAATATATGAAGTACCACCTCTACGAATTTTTATAAGACAACTTGCTAACCAACTAACGAAGAACATTCGTGTCAGCCTTGGTCATACCGATACGCGTAGGTACACAGATAAGATATTCTTTTGTGCTTCAAGAATAAGCAAAACAGTATTTGTCTGTTTTGATGATTAAAAGGGGACCTAGAACCTACAACCTACCTACTCTGTTTAAGAAACAGTTTATATCCGTATTATGACTTATGACTTTTTAGAAGCATAGACTTGCACTTGTTGTGATGCCGATGTGTTTAGTAAGAATGAGAAGAAAAGTTTTGTGCTTATCAAAGAAGGTCCTGTGAGCGACTGAGCGTGAGTTCTTCCTCCCTGTGTGCCTTGTCACTCCAGGGAGTCCCTTAAGGACTCATCCCGTGCTAAGGAAAAGAAAACACTGAGAGGAAAAGACACACCAGAAAAAGTTTCACATAGACGAAAAATGAACAAAAAACTGAAACTGAGAGCTTTAGATAAGATTTGATACCAGAAATAGAGAACACGTTATCTTTTAAAATAGACGGTCCAGGTCAGGGATTTGTACAGAAGGCCACACTAACTAACAGGCCAATCTTGGGTGAGCTTGACTACGTGCGTATAAGGGCTCTTTCATTCTTAGAATAATATTATTACTACCTACCTATTTTACAAATACCAATCCACTACTACTGAATTTTGATACGAACTGGAAGCTTTGTTCGAAGACGACAGACAGGACAGAATGTAAATTATATGGCTTAGATATATTTACATCACTACGAGAATAATTCAGAGTGAAACTCTACTAGAGAGAGAGAAGCATCTTCAATGAAATAAATGTGTACGTTTACATTACACAAGTGAAGAGGAATAATAATGGAATATAATAGAGCGGGTGTGTTCCTCAGAGTCCAGAGTGAACTTTTAGTAAGTTAAAGTTGGAACGCTGGATGGAAGTTACACAATAGGATGAAAGTGGAATCTTGATTTCATTTCATTCCACGCGGAGGTTCACTACTAGTACTAAACGAAACGTAGGTATTTATTTTATTATTTGATATACTCCTCCCGGGTTAAAAGTTCTATGGACATAGAATGAAATTCTGTGTATTCTATGCATTACTGAAATGAGACACTTATAGGACACTATCTGCTGTTCTGTAGTAATAGGAATACCTTGTTCCCTTAGAGTTTCCTTCGCAGAGTTTACATGCTGACACCATAGGAGTGTCTTCCTCTCAGATTAAATGAATGTAGCAAGTACACACACAGCACCACCACTACAACTACAGCAGTCTAAACAAAATGATGAATTTCTTTTCTCTAGCTTTATCATTTGGCTGTATAAAGGAGCTTTTAATGAGTTTCCTTCACCCTGAAACCATTATTCAATCTTTTCATTAGGCCGTGTCCAACCGTGAATTTCCCTTTTCGAACGAAAAAACTTTTCTCTTATAACGGCCATAGTTTTCCAGTCAACGACGAATTTACTACTATAAATACATACTGTATTGTGTGCTCCAACTCCAGGAAGCTTGATAATAATTTAATTCATAATTTATGTGAAGGTGAGGTGAGACTCGGGCTTAAAGGTTTAAATTCAAGTTGTTTCATATTTACTATTTATGTAATATGCTATGCGACTCTACTACGAATAACACAATCACAAGATCCCAACCAAACAAAACAAAATATTCTTGATTTGTCCAAGTGTCCAACAATACATTTCATTTTTTTACTAATGTACTTATGGACGACTATATTATTTTTTTCCTAATCTAATGATTTATATCTACGAGTTTACGCAGATTGAAGGAAATGATGATAACATTATTAGATCTAGTTGAATTTACAAAATTGTGCTTTCTTTTCAATATACATACCTAAGCTACATACTAATAGTGTATGCTGTCATAAATATTACAATTTTATTTTACAAATCGTCGCTTTTTCCGTCAACACAAATATTTTTTACTGAATTTGCTAAACATAGTTTTGTAAGCTTAAAGAGTGGGAAAAGAAGAAGGTAGAAAGTATATATATTTCATCTGCACACACATAGAATGTACTGTTTGACTGCGTATGTGAAGAAGTGGAGATATATAAACCGAGTTGAGTAGAGATCGGAGTCAAGGGAAAATAATAAATCTTTTGTCTTCTCTTTGATCCTCGTGAAGATGTTGAATGTGCTGCCAAGCGAGCTAACTAAAAGCCACGCTAAACCAAAAGGGTCTTCTCGAAGAAATTCTTATATTCTAGAATCTCTTGTATACGGACTGACTCTAGTGGAATCCTCTCTCTCTCTCTCTCCGTTCTAGTAGAACTGTGAATTTTTTTCTTTTCTGTCCTCTTCACAATTCTTAACTGTCTTTTCTTAAGTTTTTGTTTTTGTTCGCAAACGACTCTTTTTCTTAACTCAATTCAACTTTATTTTACTTTACTGCAGTAGTATAGTAGTGGTAGTCCTATACATCACCACCACTTCTCTGTTTGTTCTATGACAATCTTCAATAATGAAATAGCTCACTTGGTAGGCACTGTGAACGTTTATAGTAAATATAGTTTGTAGAAGAGAGGTTTTGTCAGTACATTTATATAAAGTAGAAAACGTAGTGTATATGTATAGAAAAGATTCTGGTTTACGGAGGAACATATTTACACACATTCAATGTTTGAATTAGATACATTGTGTCATCTCTCCCTCTACGCGCTCCATTCCACTATTGTCGAATACTTTTATGCGATTTATTTCTCTCCGAGTCTGCTTTTGACTGAATTGCTTTCCATATTATTTTAAAGTTGGACTTCTGTTTTTGTTGAATTACTCTCGCACATTAGTGGGATACGAGGATGAGACTATGCGACAGTCAGGGCTGAACAGCTCAGAATTATGCAGAATAATGGCACGCAGTGTTGTAAGAATTCATTTCGGGCGTATATTTCACATTCTGGCAATAAACTATACAATCCATTTATTTTAACATGGAACAATACTATACGAATGCTATGCCACTACACTGCAAAGTTAACTGTCGGTATGCTGCGGTGTCTCTCTATGAAAGACTTGTAATGACTTCGTTCGGACGGTATTTCTTCTACATTCTCTAAACTATTGTCAAACAAGCGCACGTGAACTCTCAAAACATATAACGAGAGATTCATCAATTTCCGGAAAATAGCTATTTACAATCTCCGCTTTGTTTCTAATTCTGCATTTAGTATTTTCACACATTATTACATTAATACAGATAGTAGTATAGTATTCGTACTATGAGACAATGAGACTTTGTATAATATACACTATGTAATCTATTAAACATTCAGAGCTTAACTATTTTTTGCTAATGATGTTATTTAGTGGAGAAAATTATTTTGGAATTATTGTGTCGTGATCGAAAGAAATACATGTAATACAACTCTTCAATCATTTGTAATCAATCTGTAGAATTGTGTGAAGGTCATTTAGTATCAGGGTGTTTGCAATAAAGAGTATATATAAGCTTATACAGTTAGTGTGAATTTTTGCTAAAGAGATGATTTAATGGGCTTAGCATTAGATGTAGGAGTTTCTTTTATGAGAAAATGTATTACCTTTCCATTTTCCATATAATTCGTTTTCTTGCCATTCTCAATGACACATCCATTATCTATGTAATATAAGGAATGGGAAAAGAAAGTACAGTACAATGTTACAAATAATGCTTCTGATTGTGCTTGGGATAGGATGGAAAAACCGACATATCAAAATACCTAATACTGTAGCACCGAAGAAAAAATTGCTGGCGGTACAGGAAAGAACGATTGTGTCGTAAATATCTGTATGAGTTGCACAGTTTGGCCATTATTTCCACTTTGGAAAAATCGTAATAATTTTTATATATTTGTTTTGCTGCGTGAAGCAAAGTAAGAGTACGAGTGCTAGACATAAGATTCATATAATATGTTATCACTATCACATAGCCGTAATATGGCAATACTATATATAAGCCTTCGTATTTTAAGGTTAATATTATGTGTCCACAAATTTCTAGATTTGTATGTTATAAAATATTTGCTGCTGTAAAGTAGGAATGCTACCAAAGTTAGAAACAAAGCAAGAAAATGTTATAAATAAAATTCGTCTTTGAGTAACCCAAATGAAATTCTTAAATATATCAGTATTTATATGGGATATTTCCGGACAACTGTAAATCATTTGGTTTTGCTTTATGGGACAGTGCAACGAAGTTATATTTCTAACTTCCTGTCTAGATTAAGTATTCCCCAAAAATAGTTCGTGTGTACTGTTCACTGCAGTTTATTTACTATGTAGTAAATAATTTTCAAGTTTTTTTTGTTTAAAATAACCAAACACGACTAAGCTTTCCAGGTTAACAGATAATAACTCTAGAGGCTATGTCTACTTCTTTCAACTAGAGTTAAGCTTATTACCATTGACAGAGATACTTCATTTATAAAAGAAAGAATCTTTGCCTTTGCAAATTATATTGGAATTTCAGCAAGTGATATTTCCTTGATTTGAACACAATACATAATTTGATAATAAATTCAGTTACTTCTTAAAAGTGTAACAAAGTTGCTGATTTTTTATTTATTTTTCAGGCTATCGCGGTTACGGTGAATAATTGATGATGGTCTATATAACTAATGGAAATATTCCTGAATTGGAAAACAAAGAGATGCTTCCAAAACTGAAGAAGACTAATTCCAATTGCTAAAGCTGCTAACCTGCTGAGTTGGCATTTGTTCCTGAATCCATAATTTAAGCTGTCTTGTCTGTGATGCGGTAAGCCACTTCCTTTAGTTTCTCGTTAAATACAGCGTCAAATTAATTACAAAACTCAATGGGTGGTAATGGTGGTATATATAGGAAATAGAAACTGGGTTGAATTACAAAATATGAGGGAGTCTAGCTAGTATGGGTCCAATGATATTTATCACCCCTTGTTCCTTTAGTACGAAAAATAAAAAAAGAACTAAAACTTATTGTATCAACTTAATTGTTAATAGAAAATCAAGTATAGGTACGATAATAAACTATACCGTGGCTGTTGATCTTATACTTATCTATAAGTAAGAGTTATTTCTATATTTATTAAATGTACCTATAATAATTATTTCTGCCCTCCTGTTATTTACGCGTCGTATTCGCCTCAACTCATAAAACCTAGGATTGAATTCTTATTATTGAGATTGCAATCATTTTCTCAATACGAGAATGGTAGAGTGTCTGGAAGGAATCGGACTTTTCACACCCCACTAATGTAATAACATGGTAAAGTTGGAGGAAAGCAAACCGCGGATATATAATGTGAGATGATGTGAGTAATATCTAATGCGTCAAGATGACTTATATCTGTAAATATGAATTTACTGCGTATATGTTTTCGTTATACTGCGGGCTATATTTTTATCAAAATATGATATAGTAATGTAATAATAATAGGAATTTCTTATTGGGGTAGTGGAGACAGGGCAGAGCAGGGTAACTGAAGTGCAGAATGAAGGATGAAGTCTGGTAAGTACAGTAAAACTGCATCGTATTCGGTTGAATTGAATGAGCAAGGGAGTAAAGTAAAAGCAATGCTCGCCAAGATCCTACTTCTACGTTCCACGAAAAGCCTAAGTCAGAATCAGAGAAAAGAACGGAAGGAGAAAATTATAGACTTATAGCTCCCTCATCTCCAATAGAACGTTAATCTGAATTTGTATTCTGCCCGGGTGTTCACTCCTCTAGTAGTTCACCCTCCGACAGAATTTACATTCGTTTTTTCATCGTGAGAATAGACTGAACAAGTCGGAGAACTGATGCTAAATTCACCTTATGGAAACTTTCTACAATTTTCTAAATTACTTTATGAAGATTCCATCACTGCATTACAGCCTTTTAGTGAGTCTATTCAGTTCTTCTAGTCGTGTCTCATAGATAACTAGTTAAAACTTAAGAAATGATCTTCATTCGATCACGTTTAAATGAAAATACCAACCTTCTCAACGAAAATATGCGTAATCTTTGCTTTTCTTCTAGAATTTTCAAATAATAATGTACATAGGTACATAAGACAAATTTTGCCATAATATGAAAAAAATCCTGTTTTTTTTCAAAAGGATGCCACAGTTTTTTGCTACGTGTTCACTTACACATGAGAATCGTAAAGGAGGTGCCCCTCCCGTATATTATTATCAAGGAAAGAAGGAGAGCGTAAAAAGCACATGGAATATATGAAACATGAAAATAGTCGAATATAGCCAATGATAAATAGTCCGCGGTGATCTATGACATGACAAAAATTTTATTCTGAACGCTGATAGATGCCTTCTATGTTGTCTCCATATTTATTATATTTTGTATTGCACAGCACAGCGGAGACTTTCCGCTCTTTCGTTTTTCATGTAAGCGTCGCAGGCAAGTCTCATCTTTTTGTAGAGTTCTCCCATGATACATTCGACTGCTGCGTACGTAAGTCGCAGATCCATTCGCATTTTCAGCCTAGGAAAAAGCACAAATAAGCACACCACACTCTTCGTCGTTGTTCGCTTACATCGTCGACTTGGCCACATGGAGTTAACTACTACACATATATTTAACTGCTCCTTGTAGCTCTTGTAACAATATCTGAGCTCAAAGTAGCAGTTTGGGTGTATAGCAATATAACACATCCTTTAGACTCTCGTACAATTTTTCATACTCTAATACAACAAAATTACTTCGCAGCATATTTTGTATATTTTTTCAATTCTTCCTCAATCTCACTCATTCTAGCACAATATGAGACAATGAAATTGCAACGCATCTAAAATTAAATCCTACAGGGATTTATATTATCAACTTTTGTAAACGCATTACCTACTAGTTTGTTATTGAAATTGAAAATGAGATTTCATACAGTTTTATTGGTGTTAAATTAACGAATTACGTAGGTAATTATTTAGGCACTAATTTCATTTAAATATACACGAAATACACGATACTATATAGATACCAGAAATACAAATAGTAGAATGATAATGGGTTGGGTAGCTCACAATCGATATGCTTGGTTGTATGTAAATATTTAATCCAGACAAAATATACACGATCGCATTATTATGCCATAATTTTATAAAATATAGAGATCTAGCTCATCCCGGTTGCACAAGCAGAGCAAAAAAGTGTTACCCACCCAATAAAAGTAGTCAGCCTATAAATAAGGAGAGAAAATTGAAAATATTAATAGATCAATGTGGAAGGTACATGGAGTTAGTTACGAGCGAGCTAATGTTCATTTTAACAGAAGGCAATTGAATTTTTTACTACAAGTTGGTTTCTGCTTTCGTACACTCATGTAATATTACACATACCTACCTAAGGTAATGCCGTATTGAGTATTGAATGAGAGCCCAGAAAGCCCAGATAGTATTTGCCTTTGGTAATAAATAACCCGGTGCGGTGTACGCATCCTGTTCGTGAGTTTTTAAATAATAACACTACTCGACTTACAATTGGAAATCAATGAGCCCCGTATTTGAAAAGTCCATAAATAAATCTCAAACCTTTCTCGGCTATTAGAGCGTGATGAAATGTATAGCCATATTTAAAAGCTAATCTGTTAGCTACATTTACATCAATTGGAAATAAATTGGGAAGCTTGGTCTAGTACACTTTTGCTATTTGTAAACCGTGTGTTAGAAAATAAATCATACCCAGGAAAGCTTTTCTTGGACTTTGCAACTCGCTATGAAAGAAAAATCCTAGCCTAATATGCATTCTATGAAGTTGGTATTTAGCATTATAAGTCATAAGCGTAACCCTAAAATTAAAAATAGAGAAAAGAAAAAATCTTTCGTAATTACCCACTGAAACTTAATATTGTTCATTTAGCAACATATTTGGTTATTCATTCATACACAATCTAAATTCTAATGAAGCTAGGATTGTATTGATTGTGCTCTCTCTTTATCATTAAATTGTTCCGAAATAAATGTATCATAATGTATAATTAAGAAGAAATGACAAAATAACTTTGCATGTTTGTGGCTGTTGAACTTATAGTAACAATCAGTTATATAGTACCCGCAACTTTGTTTTCTGCATAGCAGTGAAGACTGAAGAGTTGGAGACACAATTGGGAAAGCTAAACCTGTAATTAATAAAGTTATAACTAAGAAAATTAATAAATGCAGGTAATATATGTTAGGTGTGCAGTTTCTCAAATTCCCATTATATTATAGGATGCAAGTGCGAACGTTATTAGAAAATATTCTTATTTTAATGGTCAGAGTAATATTGTAGTGGAAAAATTCATATATTCTTGCCTTATCACCATCTCTAGCCCATCAGGTTTCCTCTTGCGTAGGTTCACGTTATTAAGAGATAAGCGAGAGAATTTAATGAATTTTTATATCGGATGAGACGATGAAGAATTTATTACTACAAGAAAGCGGGCTGTAGTGGTGGTTCCATGCAATCTTCATTGCAGAGTCGACATTGTACTGCCACCGCTGATGTGCATATAGGTACGTACAAAGTACACGTAATGTAGCCTTATTACAATACAAACTGCACAGCATATAATTCATTTCTCATGAAACTTAAGGAAAAGCAAAGGCGAAGCAATCTTTAGAAATCAGTATGCGCGGCGGTGGGAGCATTACTTTTAGGCCTTGTAATCTACTACTCGGGAAAAATGCAGACATTTTGTACATTCCACCGAACCGAATTAATATTGTGGAATACATGGATATTATATTCGTACCAAAACATAATGTATAGAGGCAGAAGTATAATGCACACAGCTAAGAAGAGCGTAGTTCTGTGGAACAGGATCGTTCTATATACAACAGGAAAAAAGACCACACAAAGCAATTTGAGAATGCACACGAACCGAGTGGGGAAGATTCAGAAGAGAGAAAAATGAGAATAGATCATAGACACTCATGTATTTTATAGTACAAAGAAAAGAACGTGGATGTGCATGGCGAAAACCAGTGGAGCAAAACAGACTTCTTATCATGTCCAATATATCGCATTACATTACGCACCGCGCGATGCGTCACATCAGAACAGTCATGATTCTCTGCACTCTGTACTTAATAGACTTTCCTCTTAAATTATATTTTGAACATACTATGCAACATCCATACTTCTTTCGTTTACAATCTTGGATAGCGTATGCGAGAATAATGTGTGAGCAATAAGATTCACTCTGTCAGTCCACATTACACAAAAGCATTAAGTAATAATTTTTACTTTTCTCTGTAGAATGTAAAAATTCAGTGTGATTAAAATCAAAATAGGAGAATTGTTCATATATTTACTTTACATTATTTCGTTCCAATCAATTTCTATCATGGATTTTAATTAGTTTGCACAGTTACTTAAGTTGTAGGTGAATAATTTAAAAGGGTTGTCCTTTGTGTTCACAATGTGTGAACAACGATGAGTACAGAATTGTTGTGAATTAAAAGAGCAGACAGATCTTCCACAAACAGGCATAATTTTTGGTGCTGTAATTTATCATTACTACATGTAATTTTATACTTCAAATACACAACTGTGATTATTTTCTGTTGCAAATTATGCAGAAGTCAGAGTACGGGTAGGGTATGCAAAACTCACAAAAGTCTCACAGTATATACGTATAAGACTAAGAAGGAGAAAGACGGGCGAAAAATTATGAAGGCGGTTAGCTGGGGAGCTCATTTTTTAGCCGCACACGCTCTTATCTAACTCTCGAAGGGAACTCTTTCCTTTAATGGTTTTTTTCTCATCCTCTTATAATGAAATTCGTATTTGTAGCGAAAATTATTATTCAACTCATTAATCTTTTTCGGTTCCCTACGTAGCAGTCTAGTCTTAAACACGAATCCAATGACAATGCTATGCCTTCAGTTTTATTTTTTTAAATGGGCATTCGGGACAGGGCACCAGGATGGATGGTGATGAGTTGTACGGAAACCTAGAATAAGTGACTATATAGAGATAAGTGACTCCGTATAGTGAACAGTGTACATATAGATAGCAGTCATGAGTCATGAGCTTGAATTAATGACTTTGTGTGTGTACAGTGTGTAGTTAATAGTTAGGTGGAGGTATAATATTATAATAATATAAGAACACATTTATTACTTACTGAACAACTAAGGAAGACTAGAAATTTATATCGATTAAAATAGTATTGCATTGTGTACACAAATGTACTATAAAACTATGTAAAATATTTTCACTCCAATTCAATAAATTAAGTACATCAACAAATTACAGATCATAGAATTTCGGAGCTAGGAATTCACGAATTCATGTGTTTAGAGAAGAGTTACCTATATAAGATGATCATTTTTGGAATTCACTATGTTTGCACTTTACAGTTATTCATGAAACTACAAAAAGATTTTTGAGTACCTACCAATTGTGAAGTTACATACAGTTTCTTGTGTTATTTATGCACTCCAGTATTTAAAGCGTATAGCAATTCGTATCTGGAGCAGAGAAATATGTAAGTAAGGTATACAGTATACATATTTTATCTTCTCAGCAATGCATTTGCTTCTGCAGAGCAATATGAAATGAGATCATGTAGCTTGGAGTCTTTAAAAGCCTTTAAACAAAAGAAAGGGGTGACAATGACAAATAAAAATGACTAAAGAAGCGCCAAGTGAACACCTACTGGGAAATGGCACATTCGAAAGTGTTCTACAGCCCATTATAGCATGTAATAATGTAGCTCCTTTATACACTACACTACCGTAGTACTCTAATGTTATGGGTTTTACTTAAGTGTAATAGTGTAGTAGGACATGAAGTGTTGTGCTTTTCTGGTGTGTTCAAAGGCAAAAGTATCCCACTGAATACAATTGCTCTATCTTTGTATTTGTACTCACTTCTACATTTACTAGCAAGTTTATGTTATTTTCCACATTACAAGGAGCTTCAAGCTAAATAGGAAAAAGCTATACAAGATACGCTAAGACGTAGTAGCTATAGGTGGTGGTGTATAGGAAAAAGGAGAATTATATTGAAGCTCACTCCTTGCGGCATTATGGTATAATTAAGTCAATTACACAAAAAGTGGCAATTAACGCAGTTTGATTCTATTTTAGTTTCCTTATTAAATTATTCTCCCAAATCCCCCTCCTCCGGAGCAGGAGCACTAAATGTGATGAACTACTACTACTACTGAATGATACGAGTTAGCAGATTCAATCTAATACTATTAATATTGGTCGTGTGTTTTAATTTTTTTAAAGCAAGCACAGACGAGTATAACTTACGTTATTACAAAATGGAAAGTAAAACAATTTAACGATGAACTGAAAGTTTAAATTAATTTTACAGCAGTTTGCTGCCTTGTTTAGTCGTTATGTTGTTCATTCGTAAACATAACTAGTATTATGAATAATGTGTGTATGAAAGACTTGCAGTTTAAAATCTATGGCTTAATAATGGAGCGTAAATAGATAGGAGAGCAGAGATTAGATATTACAGGTTATCTGTACATGCCTACCCTACCTATCTAACTAAACTACCCAGTACAAAACAAGCTTTTTTAGTAGTTCATGATTGCTTTGCATATCAATCGCACACAGTGCGAAGCCTTGCCTTTCTAACTCATGTTTACCTTTCCTATTGAGAACAAAATGAAGAAATAAATCTCCGTCGAGATCAAAACGTGCTGTTAAACCTTGCCCAGCTGAGGGCTGAACACAGAGAGCTGTGCAATCCAGAATCCAGACTCGCTTACATTACATTACACTTGAATGGTCTAACTAATGTATAGAGAAAGAAACAAGCATGTGTTAGTAACACTGTGAGTTCAAAACTCAGCTTATTCTTATATGATGTGAACTAATTTGCATGCCAAAGAAAATGCATTGAAAACCGGGTCTGGTGTGGTTGTTGGTGTGCTGTGCCTTCAAAGAAAACCATATAGTGACTACTTACAACCGCCGGAGATAATAGACACCTAATTTCCCAGCCCACTTTCTTTCTTAGAGCGAAACAAATTTTTATTTAGTTATGTACACTCACAAAAGTTTATTATTACAGTGTTACACACATCCACGATACATATTATACACAAGTTCATATTATACCACTACATATTGTGCTATTTTACACAGTTCAACTTTCGGATGCAGGCATTTGAAGAGTTTTTGGTTGTTAGGTTGCATACTGTATAGGATGAAGCTAGACTACTCTCCTGACATTTGTGTATTGCTCTAAAAGAGTAGTTACATTTACTGTACTTGAATTGAAAGTAAGTTCATGAATCACTCATTCATTCATCGTCTCATTGATTCAGATTCAAATTCAATGCTCAAGCCCAGCATTCACTGTTTATTCAATAGACGAGCTAAACTAAAGCAAATAAGTGCGGAGACTACGTTGGAGAGGAAGAGAGGCAGAGACAAACTGCCTCTTTTTATGTTCATGCAATGGAGTCTTGAATTAAGTTCAATTCAATTGAAAGGAAACCCGTAGAGATGAATTAGAGTGGAAGATAAACACACAATACATACAATATCGACGATGAACTAATTGTGCTCTCAATGCGCACAGTCTATAAGCTACATCGTGTTGTGCCTCCAGTCATTATATCATTCTCAGCATTTTTCTCTCGTCTTTATTTTACTTGTGTGTTCATACTCACACTCCTCATTGTACTATTTGTTCTACAGTATTGTACGTTCTGCATTTCGTCTTTCCCTGCTAGCTCTGTCTGTGTGAACAAATTGGTGACTAGTTCATTTAAATCGTATAGTTTATTTCAGCTTTTCACAACCTATCCCATGCTTTAGATTTTCATTATTTCTTCGATTCCTATCAGTTTACAAACTTAATTGTCCTAAAATAAATATTGCAACTCGTAAATAATATTATCAACTTTATTCATAGGGTGAACATTAACTAATCATTCTTTAAGAAGAATAAAATTTTTCCGCTATAATCAGGTAGGAGTTTCGGTGGAAAATGTACCTAAATAATTTCAGTGTATGAAAGTATAATTATTTCGGGCAAATTGTAATTCGGAGTTCAATTCTCAGTTCAACTTTTTATTCATTTGTATTTAAACCTTTACATTGATAAATAAATCTACTTTCAAACAATGCCAAAGGTTAAACAGTCAATATCAACTTAATTGTCCTAAAATAAATATTGCAATTCATATATAATATTTACTACTTTACTTATAGGTTTATGTCGGGCCAAATATCTAGCCTCTAAATAAAGTGGTAGGTTAAGCTTAGTTAATGTAAAATATTAGCATTGTCAGTTTTAAATGTATGTTGGAGTGCATGGAAATATACATACAATTTAATAGGGATGATCTAAAGATAGCATTATGGGAGCAAATGTGAAAATACATATTTGTACGTTATCAAAAGAGACCTTACCTGGCCTGACTACCCTTTTGATTTGCAAGCGTAATAGAGAAACTGACAGTTCAATTCAATCTGGAAACTACGAATTGCATTTTAGAAAGGAAGCAACGTACATGGAGAAAGCAGATTACTGTATAAGCACATACTGTGTACATATAATATATCTATACATGTACCTGGAATACATATTATTACACATAAAGGAGTAGAGCATAGTGGAATAGTTGGAGTAGTGCTAGTACTATTTGCAATTCCAGAGAGAAGGAGCACAGAGGCATTTCAATCGGATGATGAATGAGCTGTGAGAGACGCCGTTATGAGAATTGCAGCCTGAATAACTTTTCCATGTTTCGGGTGTAAATTATGAGTCTCCGTAGGATTCAGGGAAATGTTCCAGCTCACAGGGACAAAACTACTAGAGAACGACTGCTAAGACTACTACATGCTCTTTGCTAGACTATATCTGCGACACAAGCAAAGTAAATGCCTATACATCACTGCTTTCATAAGTATGTACATATTACATACATGCTGTGCAATACCGTCGTCGTCTTCCATACGTATTCCAATATACGCAATGCAAGCTGAAAATTTCTGTGTGAGTTGAACTCTCCTCTGGTAACAAAGTAAGCCTTGCCCTTTCTATTCTAAACGGAGCAGAGCACATCACATCACACCACACAACATATCTTCATAGCTCATACATACAGAAGGCAGTCTCACACAAATAGCTCACGTACTCATACACCAACATAAAATACTAACACATAGGTAAGCAATATGTAGCGATGGCAGTTGTAACTGGAAATCTTATAGCCGAAAGCAACTAACGTACATAAAGTAACTGCTACGGTGACTTGAAATACTGCTGTCTCCGCATAAGCAGTCTTTCCCTGTCTCTCTCTCTCTCCTTCTCTCCTACAAATACAAACCCAACCAAGGCAAACCTCCCAAAAACTAATATATATGGATATTTACGCTTTGCTTTCACTTTGCCTTCCCTGCCAGTATTAACTTTGTCTTTCCCAGGGTTAGAGAGGTGCACTACGCATTATTAGCTGCAAATTCTTGTGCAATATGTACCAAATAGTCACACACAACTGATGCATTGTGTTTTTGTGGGCTGTCTATGCAGGAGTATGTTCTTTGTCCCCAAAAATTGTATACAATAATACCTACTCTAGAAAATTTTAACATTGTTGTTTATGAACTCGATTGCGGTCTTGGATGAAAGATTGGCTCAAATTAAATTGAAGTAAGTATGACAAACAAGAAAACTATATTTCACGTACAAGACAAGGTTTTATTTATCTATTGCTAAGATTAGGCCAAAGTGAAATAGACACAGTGACATTTATTAGTCTACAAACACCTATTTTAACCAAAATCCCAGAGTCGAAATTACAACCTGTAAAATGATAATTATTAAATTTTTTCTATGATTCAAAATATCTTTTGAAATGTGTGTAATATGAACACAACATTATCATTTAGAATCCGATCTGTAACGCTGCAGTTGGTGTATTGTAACTTATATGTATACTATGCTAAATTTACTACTGCTATCCATAGTATGTAGCATATTTCTATCTTGTACATATTAAGTACTAACAGGAATGATAAAGATATAGACTTCCATTGTTCTAGTGTTTGTAGTAGTATGAAACCCAGAGTTGAGGAGGCTTTATGTAAATTCAAATTTTCCTATTGAGTTACGGTATCATGGGGAAAGAGCTATAAATAAAAGACAGTCTATTCACTGTTTATAATTAATTATCCAATCTGGTTCTTCTTATTTTACACTGACTATCCAAGCTACGAGTCTCCTATGGCCATTCCTTGTTTTTATATCGTCATTCCGATATACAGATAATGCATTTCTATATGTAAGAATGAGAATTCAGTACTATTGTTGTATTTAACACCTATATTTGGATTCGTACAAGAAAGTATATCATGTGTAAATAGATATTCTGTCTCTAAACTGGTGTGTATGGAAAGAAAATACAGTGCTACCAAACAAAATGGGCTGAATTCATTACTGACTAAAAGCAGAGGGCAAACACTCTGAAAACAACGGAATAACAGAAGCTTCATTTGAAATTCAATTTAAGACTCAGTAGGGTACACGCGGCTCCTTTCCTTCAAGAAAGATTGCTCGAGTTTTTGATGAACGTTTTATTTCTTAAAATACTATATACCTGAACTGCTGTATATTTAGTGCGCTTGTAGCATGGAAATTATGATTCAAAATCAGATTTTTCGAAGATTACACTATGAACATTAATTAAATTTAAAGAATAACTGAATGTATACTATCACGTATAGCATTAGTATAAAGTATGAACGACTGACCTACAGTATTCTGCTTAAATACAAATCGGATTGTATTATAAGATTTTAAAAGGTGTGAATCAATACGAAATACAAACTCGTCATTTGCAGTTGTGTGAAGAAATAACACAAAAGAATAATAATTTATTTGGGAAATTATGTATGAGTTCAATGAAATTGCAACTTGCAATGCAACTTAAGTACAACACAAATATGTTATTACTTGAAACAGTAAAATATTTTTTTGCAGAAAATAAGACGGACTAGTAAGATGCCTTGAGTCGTTACCTTTGGAGTCGTCTCTACCTTTGTGGGTATTCCTCGTGCGAAATAAGAAACCCATTGGATGGTTAAGAGTTGCATGAGACTTTTCCATACACATAGTTGAGTGAGCGTGGTGTAAGATTTAAGCAGAAGACAAAGACTAGTGAATGTGAAAGAGGAAACCGTTCAAGAGGAATTGCCAAGATAAAACGTGAGCAGCTCGCATTTCCCCTTCTGATGCCAAATAAATGATATCCTATGATGATTTCGCTCACACGTTTTGGTTACACTATCTCGCCCTCCCTTTCCCTGTCTTCCTTCCTTTTTCCTAATATAAATGTTCTCTCGAGTTTTCCATATGAGCATTCAACCCTAAACTAACTAGATCATATATTATAGAGAGTTAATTCAACTCGTTTGGGATTTTTAAAACGAAATATCTGCCGTTGAGTAAGTAGATACTTCATTTCCTTCGTATACTATGCCACTGTTTTGATATAGGAATTTTAATGGCTCTGGAAATAAATACTTAGAATTCTATACAGTGAAAGTTAATGTACAAACAACCCCATGCAAACATAATAAAACTTATTTAAAACACTAGGTACCTACCGAAATTATAATCCCATAACTATTAGTCTCATAGTACCTATTTGGTTCGTACACTTCAATTTTGTTTACATACGTAATACTACATGAATAATCTATGTACTTATTTACATGAATTACAACATAAAGTATATTATGAAAAACTTCATTTGAGAAGTCAAGCTGAAAAATATGGAGTCGTAAAGTATTCATTGATATAATTTGACAATGTATTGATTGCATGAGCTAATCCCCAATTTGAGAATGTCCATTAAATACGACAAGATAAACCAAGCAAACGAATTGCTCACCATCGCCACTCTAATACCTACAATCGAGTAAATGATTGCACACTGCGATTCAGTATGAATAACCAACCACTACTACACACTAGCATTTTACTATCTGCATATTTTTTACTTGCACACTTGATTTGTCGTGGTTTGAGTGTAGTAGTAGAATGAACAATAGTGATACTTTTTGTGTGTGTTACGGCCTGGGCCACAAAAACAGTAAAATGTTCTGAATGATATAGCAAGACGCAGGCAGCCTACATTCATGGAGATAAATACGTGTTTCAGTTTGCATAATAATATTCTAAGTAATTTTATGTCTATATCTATCATGCAGGCGAAGGAAGTGAAATGCAAGGGTGTAATTTTAGTCGAATAGCTGGTCAAATGGTCAGTTGGTCAAATTATGTGGTGCGAGCTTTTAAGTCCGTACAAGTCTCTGTGCACAGTCCCTCTGCATAGACAATGCCTTCAGTCGACGAGTTAACTCAACCCAATTGAAATAGATGTGTGCATGTCGATTGGATTGAAATCCGATGTGAAATCTCCCTGAGGCTTTGGATTTCAAAACGAAACAAGGCAGGTCCGCTGTAATTATTATCATTGCTTTGCTATCAGGGCAACGCTCTAGGTGCTGACTTCATTTTGGATGGAGCTGAGATACCCACTTTCCACGTACATGTGCGTACCCCACAAAATATAGACTAGAACCATACTACTACTACGTCTTGTTAATAAATTCCATCTCATTTTCATGTATTATTCAGCAATAATGTATATTTGTCTGTGTGTGTGTGTGCATGCACATGCAAAAAGTAACTTATTCTGACCACCACGAAGAGAATTAAGTTTTCTTTTGTGAGAGTATGTATACTTATAATTTAAATATTTTTTAAAGTGGGAGAAAAAGTGGGCTGCTGAGATAAATGTTCGATCGAGTCTTACAAGCGAATTAAGAATGGAGAAAAAATATTTTCTTATGTGTTTGTTAATGATTCGTCTTTTTAAGTGTGAAACTAAAATAGTCAAAGAATAATTCATATGAATAATGGAAACATTTTCCTTCATGCAAATTTATTAAGGAGCAAAGCCCGACAGGCTAGTTTCTCATAATAACTTAATTAGAGAAGGAGAGACTATCTAACTTGTTTATGATGAGCCCAAGTAGGATAGAGTAAGAAACATTACATTATTCAAGCATTCAACATAGTACTACTATCACCACGAGGTGTATATATAATAATCGCATAATAACATCTAATATCTAATAGTAAAGTTAGCTCAGTTAATATTATAAGACGAGTACCTGAACACTCAACTACGAACTAAAGAACAAACCACTCTGTATCTTTATTTTTCATTACATGCATTTATAATATTACACGTACATAGCTATAGGTATACAGTACCAAGTTTCATTGTACAACAACATAAGATCCCTTATATAACATCATATTCATGTATTATTACTATCTCTCCACCTATACGAATCAAAAACCACATCACGAATTATATGCCAAGACGGTGTGGTTTTCCTACTAAACTCTTGTGTAGCATTGTAGCTGCGAGAGAGTGCCTAAAATGTCGTAAGATGAGCATGCATAACTTATTGCATCTTTGAATGTTCAATGTTGAACGTTGAAGCTTATAAACATTAAACGCTTATCTTCCTACCACCTTCCTTCCTATCCTGCAAGGATGAACGTTGTGGAAACCAGCGAGGCAAGACCAGACAACCCTTTTCCAGTTTTGTGCACAAACTAAACCGTGTGGCTGTACATAACTTCACAACTTCAGAGAATTTCAGAAAGGATGAGAAAGTTCAGTTTCATCTTGCATTTACTTATTGCTCGTGGTGGTGTTGTTCCTACATGCATATAGTGCATGGTAAATAGACACTGCGTACAAATATACAATAAGAACTTTGCCCAGTCAGTCAACCACCAGTCAGGTCTAGAGAGAGGTCTGTAGGTTCAGTATACTTCTATATGTACTAGAAGCAGAATCCTATTATTATTTTGCATTCGTGCTGTTTTGTTTGCCCATATGAAGAAATTGCTAGGATAACTTCTCTGCCCACATTACAATGCATTATGGATAGAAAGATGGATCATCTCTTGAATTCTTGTATGTTGCTAGCATTAATAAGTAAACTATGATGTGATGCCATGTTTTGTGATAATAGCATATTAAATATATCGTCGTATCAAATCATATCACATCATAGCGAAACACACTGCATGCTATACCAGACATAGTAGAGAAAATATAATAAATGATATCATCATCTCATCATCATCGTCTAAAGATACACAGAGAGAGTCGAATTACGAGAGTCAACTCTCAAGCTCTGTGTGTATATACAAGACACACACTCTTTACCATGCACTAAAGCGTAAAGCTCTTTTATGCATAAATTTATTATGCATGAATAACTAACTACACGAGTTATTAGTAGTTTGTGCCTTGTGATTTTCTATGAATGTATTAAGGCATTAAGTGAGTTTGACCAAGTTCATTCATATTACAGCACAAAGTGTACATTCTGCATTGCCGCGTTTTAGTACCTTACAAACATGTAGTAAATACATCGTAGACAGTGTTTTAATGACTTTACTGCAGTTGTGTTGGGTGGTAGGTACTGCCAGTACTCGAGGAGTCTCATTTTCTTTCCAGATCGTATACAGATACGGAGCAGTGATGCAAGATAAGCCCTTTGCTTTCAGCTATGGGATTAACTGCGATGATGATGTGATTATAACTTGTGGTCTCCTTTTTTACATACGCAGGAGACCTGCAATGCTCCAAATGCTTTTATAATTGTGTTAGATTGATGAAGGTGATCACATTACAGATAGGTCATCAATTCCACATAAATGGGAATGAACTTTTTCATCCTGGATTGCTTTCCACCAACACTGATTGACCACTGTGTGTTTTCTTAATTGACAAATAATACAAAGTCATAAAAGTACCTACCTACACTAAACACTACAATTTTTTACATACCTATACCATTACCTACAATAAAACATTTACATTTAAATATTGTAACAAAATACCAAACAATTACCACAACAGTATAGTAAGTACAAGGAAAGTAATTTCTTTGCAGGTATAAGGCAATACCTACGTATCTATATAGGCAAGTGGAAATATAATACGGATAGTAGTTGGAGTAAAGTCAAGTGTCCAAGTATAGAAAACTAAAATGCAAACAGTAGTCTCCATAAGCAGTAAAGGGCCGATCGGTTAACTCCCAATAAATCCCAATGAATGGAACCTGCGCCCGCCCCTAACGTGTGTGTGAACATTTGAAGCACCCATAAGTAATTTAATCTCTGCCTCTCAACTATGAAGTCAGTTAAATGCAATGTAATGTAATCGTTTGATTTATGCAGATCTTCTCCGTCTGGCAAATTGAGTTTCTAGTAATACCAACGTGTAGTAATCGAAGTAACTCACGTAGAAAGATAGGTACACGTACAAATATGTGCACTCTCACATTCAGTGCAGTGTACAAGACACTGCAGATGGATGATGAGACGCCTATCCTTGTTCTTGTTAGAAACAAAAGACTGAAACTTGTACATAGGCAGCAATCAATGCGAAAGAGCATTATCTCTTACATTATTATAGCGATATTCATTCTGAATTCTGATTTGATTGTGTACATGATTTTGCCGACAGTAAACACTTGTAATACGTGTAGCCACTGATTAACATTTACTACTTGTACAAGGTGTACACAGTAGTTGTGTTGTTGTATAAGTGCTCTGACAATAAGTATAAGGTAGGTAGTCCAAGGTAGAAAAGTAGAAACTAACCTAATATAGGAACTCTGCTAATATAGTGATAGTTCTGTAATCTTAAGTGACTGTTTAGCATACTGGATGATATTTTCATTAAATTCAAATTCCCTGACAATGAGCCCATGTTTATAATTGAAGATAATGCTGTATTACACATCCCACTTATAATTCGTAAAGTAATGGAGTTTTTCAATAGGAACTATTAGAGTTACAAGGTCTGAAGCTCATCACCTTGTAATATTCCTGACACTTCCCCTATTTTCCTATTCTGCTCCCTCTTCGTGAATTGGTTGCTTAATTAAACTGGATTGCTTTGCCTTCCACTTTCTACATTTCACATGTGACCACTACTGCGGATGAATTTCAGGGGAAAAATATTTATGCTCAGCTACCCTCGACCTTTTTCTTTGCTCAAAATTGTGCACGATAGGGTCGGCTATAGCAATTTGTGGGATTCTTAAGGGTTTCCCGCTCGGGCATGAAGTAAGGGTACTATGGAACTCTGTGCAATAAAATGCAAGTAATTAAGACGGCAGACTCAAAGGAATTCTTCATTTATGAGAACAACTCAGCAGAAGTGTAATAAGTAAATGTAAAATTGCATAACTTTGTATGCTGCTACTTTATGCGCTTTTATTGTGATATTCGTCTCCATTCTTCATCTTTTGTTAATATTGACCCGATCTCAGGATCACACATTTCATATTTTGTTTGCAATATTTTTTGTCCTATTAAAAAACCGAAAATATATTTGCAGTAGAATAAAAATATCCGTTGGGAAATTTATAAACAGATTTTCTTCAATTTCAGAACGATTTGACGTGAAAAAATTATCTTGGCTACCACGGCTTACTAATTGCATTTTACGATTTTAATTTCTATATTAAGTATTACATCATGGATGCAGAATTTAAATAGTTAGACAAAAAGTAAAAAATCCTAAGCTTTGAATAGACTTAGACATATTCAGTATAGTAACTTTGCAATCCGCGGTTGCTCAAGGATTTTTTTTACATTTTTTACATCTTGGAAGTTAAAAGCATTGAAATATAGCGTATAAACGAGTGAGTGTAACGAAAGCCCACAATTTCGTGTGTATGATAGTAGTAGGATCTCTTCTTCCTCCTCCGGTAACTTTGCTCTCCTCCTCACTTCTCTCCTTGCACTCACCTCATAAATAAATCTAGCGTCCAAAGCAATCCCATTAATCACGGCATTCATACATAAATTAGCCACACTGGTCTTCTCTTCTCCTCGTACACTCGCTCACAGCTCAGAATGGCTGTAGTAGTGGTGGAAGTAGTAGTACTGTGTTGGATGAAGCCAAACTGAAAGCCAAGCCAACTAGACAGTCAGACAGTAATGCAGTGTAAAAGGCAACTACTCTACTCCACTACTACGCTCATCCTTCTTTTTCTATATATGTGTCTGCACAGTTACTAATGCTACAGCAAAGTAAAGCAAGCAAAGGCCAAAAAGATCTTTCTTATGCCTTGTATGCTTCATCAACAAAGTATACCACCACCACCATCCGTTTCCGTCGCAAGTCTCTCTCTCTCTCTGTTTTGTGTTGTAATGAAATTCAATGTAAAATAATGCAACGTAGTTTGTATGTAGATGTGTCGTGTCTCGTTGTATGTGTTATGTAGTAGAATGAAGAAGAATGTATCGAATTGTATTATATTCATCAGATTTATATATTCGTTTACCAACATAACACCCTACACTACTGTAGCTCGGATTTGACGTATAGCTTGTGTAGTAGAACTTACTTGCATTAGTATTCTATTCCATTCCATATAGTTTCATTTGCATCATGCACAAACAGCATAGACTCCCAGTCAAGACGAGAGTTTTAGCTTCCTCTTGTAAATATACACTTACAATTCAAATGCTCGTGTACATAGTCTTGCGTCTCATGCTAGGAACAAAAAAATGAGCATGTAACTCAAAATCAGAAATTTAATTCACTACACAATGGAATAAGTACAAAGCAAGGCTAGGCGACTGGATAAGGTGGCTCACTCACAGAGAGCTCTCGAATTTCTTCCTCTTTCCATTTCCATCGTGGATTCGGTAAATTCTTGTATTATGTAATATAAGGGTTTCTTTCTTGGCTCCCTTCCCTGCACTGACTTGACTTGGGTTGGCTTTTACTTGATAGGAGACTACAACCACACAAAGCAGTGCAATAAAGCATTCCTTTGTCTATGACTTCACTCGACCTGACTTGAATTTGGTGAATTCGTTTTCTATTCAGATACTGCTATGCTATGAATACATTTAGCCTTTACAGTCATTTGTTGGTGGTGCAGTAAGGTTACCTATAACACAAGGTTTGTTTCTTATAGAGATAAACCTAGGTATGGTATAGTATGCTTCTAAATGTAAACGTATGCATATCTAACACAATGGTAATTAATCAAAAGAGAGCATGTGTAAGATTAATGACTGGCTGTGAAAGCCAAAGCTAAGAAACTGATGCTAAAGCAAAACTTGACTTTGAGTTAAGACCCGAGCCAAAGTCTGAGTAAAGTAAAGTAATGGAAACTGTACTATTTCTTGTGATCTTAGATCTCACAATCAGCTTTGACTTGAGTTGAGTTGATTCCTTCTCCTTTTAATGTAAGTGTGTAGTTGTGCCTACTTTCTTGCCTAATGCCTACGTATAAAGCGAGGACTTCATGGCAGAAGCATAAAATACCAAACAAGAAGTTTATTTATGCGTGTATTTATCTCGGACAGGGAAGAAACATGGTGTTCATGAATCACACAGAAGAACTATTCTGCTCGCCACCAACAAAACTTATATACTGTATAGAACTACTACGAAGGTTCTCCTTTTAAGTAAACTTAGATAAGTACACATAGTCCATGGCTAAATATCTCTACAACTTTCCTATATCGCACAATGCACGTTGTATATGTGCTTGCATTTACATTAGTACTTAGCCTACTCGTTCTCTGACTTACTTACTTAGTGCTACATCAAGCATTTATGGTGGCTATATGTTTATACTATTTACAAGTTATACTTACACAAGGTACAACTGCTATTGTTGATAGAATTACAGTTTACTTATCCAATGAAATCAACTTGTATGGATTCAAGAAGTATAAATAATATGCACTTCACCTACCATGCATCTCTACCTGGTAGTAATCGGGGTAAAAGGCTTTGGTGATGTATAGAAATACTAGAGCAGTAGAAGAAAAATAAAGAAAGTTTCTTTGCTTTGCTTCATGCTGAGTTCTGAATTCCGGGAATCGGATTGAGCGTATCATCATATCAATGTATACGAGTGGAATATTCGGGGATACAGAATAATAAGATCCTTGCTCACTACAGGTCAAGCGGCAGATAAAGTATTGAGTTTGTGTTCGACTATATAAGTAATGTAAGGTGTAGTGGTGCAGTTGGGTATTTATACAGACGTAGACTTATATCCGCTTTTGTAACATTAGAAGGACACGTGGTATACAGATAGAATAAAGAGAATCGAATCTGTTACTAAAAATCTAAAGGGAAAGAAAAGAAGAAGAGAGACGAACGGGAGCGGAAAAGGTTCCACAGATTGATGGGCAAAGTTTAATCGAAGATGTGAATTCATGGCTTTCTACTTTCACTCGAGTCAATTCTGCCGAGAAGAAAAAGAAGTGGGCGAAAAGGAGAAAAGACTAGGATTTTTATATGTGGAATAGCCCTGGGTTGTGCTATAGCGATATCTGTATTTACTGCACTAACTGAGGATTTTTAGACTATTCTTTAGCATTTGTATGGAGAATGTAGCGAGAGAAATCCAAGGATTGAACCCAGGCAGCAGCCGGGACGGGATCAGCAGAGCCCACCTTTTCTTTCTCCTGTCTTAGCAAGATGAATGCGTCAAGTTCAAGCGTGCCTTTAATTTATACTGGGATTCGCTTCGGCAGCCCGTCCCTGAGTTATGGCTTTCTCGTACGCTTCATACATACATTTCCCAGGCAGCTGTTTCAATCAACGAAAGTAGAATTTTATATTTTATTTTCTTCTATCCAATCTTTTTCTATTAGTTTTACACTCAGTCTCAGTACCCACCAGCAGTCCTTTCTTCTGTCGATACTCGATATTACATTTTAAGGGGTGAATGACTGCACTAAATTATTTTTGGCATTAAATTTGCTTTGTCAACCTTACTGCAGAAAACACAATGCAAGTTGCAAGTTACATGGCTGATAATTAATTCTATTAAAATTCCACTGTCTGAGATCAATGCAAACATACGATTCTAGGTGGAAACACGAAAAGCTAATAATATTCGTTAATTAATCATAAAATATTTCATGTAAATTGTAGGCAATCTCAATTGAGACGTATGGAATAAATAAAAATCTGGTTTTTACTTAAATTCGAGTACCTATATGTTGCATGTTTAAAATGAATGACGTCTTTCAATAAGGCTTAAATCCAAAATTCACAAAACAAGTTAAAATAGATCTGGAGTTGTAAAATGTTGCTTGGGACTTGGGGTGTAATGAGTAGCGTGTTATTCGTCAATAATGGTGGAATGCAAAAATGTAACAAGGAAAGAGAATGCATGTAGCATAAGAAAAATACACTGGTAACTGTAGTTCATTGATTTAAGGAAACATTAAAAGAGGGTTAGTTACTTTTGTTTATGCATCATGCAAAATGTGAAGGTGGGTAGGTAGTAGTGTACAGTTGGTCTTACTTAAGAACACAAGAGCACTACAAGGCACCGGATGATTGAAAAAGGATAGAGGAGAAAGTCTAATGCATTTTAGATTAATATGTACCAAGGCAAGGTATCCCACAAGTTGATTACAAAATCGATATGGAATGAAGCAGGAATAGATACTGCGTGAAATATTACTCCGTGAAATGAACTATCGATTCCCTTCCAACAAACTACTGCAAGGCACATATTGACGAAAACTTTAGACCTTAGTATTATTCGCTAAGGATGTAGCATTTCCATAGTCTGCCGGATAATGCGTTTTAGATTAGCAGGTATACTGTTTTCATGGGCTGTGCAATTTTTGAATTATTCTGATTCTCTATAGTGCTTAAGAAAACAATAACATCTAATTTACTTGTTTTGAAGAGCGAGCGTCTGTAGGGAAAAATCTATGTTCAATACACCCTTATATATAAGTATAGTAAAACAGATTAGAAAGTCCAGTACAATGAAGAATACCTAAAAAATGCCTGTAAAATCCAGACAAAGGTGTTTGTAGACAAACTTTCCTATAAGTACTTATATTGAATAAGGAAACGAAATTCTTTCAAGCTTATTTACCCATTTTCAGTTAAAGAGACATTGCGACCGCCCAATCGAATCTAGAAAGACTCAAGGTAAAGCTGAAATAGGTTTTGGGATTTGGGGACACTCACAGGTACTTTAACTTTGTTTGACTTCCCTTTTGTCTGTGAGTTTAATCGTGAAATGTTTTTGTACATCTATTCTGTACTGTATTATGTACCTTAGTATTTCATGGAGAAGCATCGTACCTAGATGTTTTATACAACATTTTAATTTTTATAAATTATTAACTGCAAAATAAAAACGAAAATGTTACTCTAGAAGCATAAGGCATATTCATATTAACTTATATCGTACCTGAAAATGTCATTACATTATTTTCAGTGTCATTATATTTTTAGTGAAAGCAATTAATCATATGAAACGCTATAAATTGAGAATGATTTCATTAAACAAATGTGTACATTTTAACAATGGGATTATTTAACACGACCACAATTGGTGCAATGCACTGGTGCCTTGTCTAAGCCTAAATCCAAATGACTGCTTGCATGAAGTGAATAATGCAAATTTATTATGTGGTTGCACATAGCACGGTTAAGATTGTGGAGACATTAACATAGTCGTACATTTACAAATTACGATTTTATTTACATACATACATAATATATAGCCTTTTATGTACTCAGCTAATGAATGCAGTTACAATAGTTTTAAGGTCTACACGAACATATAACAACAAATGCTCGATCAAAATAGAAAGCTGAATAATTTATCGTAGCAAAAATACATTCGAATGTTTGTCCAAAATTTTTTTCTCTACTTACTTGGACAAGATTCAACATTTAGAGTCAACTGGAAACAAGACACAGCGTAGCCAAAGGAAAAAAGCGGAAAGATAGCAAGTACATTCATACATACACGCAGCCAGTTTTTTTCATTTCCCATCGTACATTTACGTAATGAAAGAATGTGTTCCACTACTACTACTACTGCTACAACCACTATTATTGCCGTGTTTGTATGCACTCTCTCCCTATATATGTGTTATTATATATCCCTACGTGTTTTCAACAACGTTCTGTACAAGTCTCCTTACTTTTTCTATAAATCTCCTATGCAGATGGAAATACCTACATTATTGCATCTCTCTCTTCTCATGTATATGTTTCTACAGTGCTACATCTCTATATAGGTGCTGTAATATATCATCTATAGATATTCGTATTAAACAAACTGGCACAGTAAAGGAAATGTGTCTTGAGTCTTGGTATTTCCTTCTCTCAGCCCATCTATCTCATATCTATCTGTGGAAATACATATATACGTCATTCCTCGCTCTGTGTTCTATCTTTCCTTCCACTCACTTAGTTAGTACGGCGCTTTAGTTGCTGCCTTTAGCATTATAAGACAACGAACTCACATTCGCCTTACTTATATACTCTCAAGACAACACAACCTACATTCAGCAGCTCACCATTACATCACATCACATTCTTTGTACAAAAGATATATTGGCTCCGACTCGTTTTCGTTCTGGATCCAAGTCAGCTTTGAATGTTTTCAGTTCGGTTGCCTGAATTTCTAAAGGTAGTGTAGTAGTAGTAGTGTGGTGGTATAACAGAAGCTTATAAGAAGTAGTAGAGAAGTCTCTACTCTAGTATGTAGGTTTATATAGTAGAAGGAGGACATAATATTATTCTACAGATATATATAAAACAAACTGAAAGTAAGGAAACCTTTAGGTTACTACTTGCTATTACACAGCCAAAGTAAACTCATTTCTGTTTGTCTCCTGTAGTTTGTAAGTATAAAGAAGCAGGCTGAGTTGGAGCGGACAGAGGGAATACACATGTATATAACTCACCCGTCGGTTTGCTTCGGAACGATATATCCCAGTTTGAAAATACAAAAGGGAAGGAAAAGAAAGGGAAAGACATTCGTCATAATGCCACCGCCATTGCTCACAGGATCCTCCTCTCTGGCTCCTGTTTTCCTCCGTACTGTGTGTGCATACAATCTGATGTACGAGCTCACAGTTTAGTTTGTCCCAGGATTCATTCCTCGCTGCACTTCTACTACAACCTAACACTTACCTTACAGCTTTATAATCATGTGGGTCTTCATATAACACTACTTTATACTTTCCACGATTTTTAATATGCCTTCCCGTGCATGGTATACTATTAAAATGCTATGTTGTACAGACACCTCATTATACTTTTTAAAAGCTTTATATAGCACATAAATACACACAATTTAATATTATCAACCTCCATGCCTGAAAAATGAACAAAATAACTTTTCTCCAATCTTCATACATAACTTTCTCCCTGTAAAAATTGTAACATTTAATGACTGTTTATCAATTTCGGAAAAATAAATTTCCTTATACTGAAGTACACTTGCAGGTGAATTTTGCTCTGTCACAGCAAACATCTTAACGAATTCAAATGTTGTTAGTGTTAACCTTAAATGCATGTGTAAACATATCTTTGCATTTATTGCGGTTGCTGCTGCACATTTGATCTAAATGAGGACAATGTCATTGGTAACGAGTGTTTGAGACCATTAGGAAAAAAATATAAGTACAAATACGAGCAACATGTGCCATAAAATTTCCTTAACCCTAACCTATCCAATAGAGTAGTAAAATAGCAATGGTAATAATAGTGGTAGCCTTGTGAAGCAAAGTGTTCAATGTGCACTATATAGGTAAAGAAAGGAAATGACAGCATTGAAAATCAAATCCAAGCACTCATTCCCTTCCCCATTACAATTACATTTGCCTTGCCATTACCCTTTCTCCACATTTTATTAGCACTTGTTTGCATTTTATTTGTGAGAGCGGGGGCCATAAGTGTCTCGCTCGAGTAGTAAAGTAATGTAACTACCTACGAAGTGATTTCGGTTCTTATACTTGCTCCACGACTCTATTCTTCTTGTACATTGCTTTTATGTAGCCCACGACTACCACACAATGCAAGTAGTTCTGCGATAGTTTTGTTTAGAGTAATTCAATGCAATGCTCTCTCTCTCTCTCTCTCTAGCTCTCTGTTTGGATTTCCTTGTCAACTTATACACATTGCTAGTATTTGCTACACAAATACAATGCATAGAGTAAATAACGCAGTAAAACACACGGTGGCTGTTGCAGTTGTTGTGGCAGTGAAAACAAACAGTACGAATTTAACAAAGTGATACACTCGTGATTGTATTGTATAGGTAGTTACATAATATGTGTGTGATGTGATGTGAGTAGTAGTAGAGTGTTACGTATGTATTTTGTTACCTACTGCAGCAAAACACATACACTCTCATACTTTTATAGGTATATGTATATGATTATACACATTTTATAGGTACAACTACAGTTTTGTGTATGTGTATCACCTTTCCTTGCTTTGTGGCTGAGTATTAGTTCTAGTGAAGGCAAGAAAGCTTGTTGTAGTGTGGTGTGGCGTGAGTGAGACAAGTTTCGGGTTAAAAGCATCGTCTAATGGCATTTAATGGTCGTTTTAGGTTCATGATGACGATTTTTATTGCTGTTACTTGCAATATCTTACACCAGTTTGTGTTTGTACAATACCTTCTCCACTCACTCACTACTAACTCCTGCCTTCGTGTGGTTTCGTAGTAGTAGTAGTAGTAGCCTTTGTACAATTTCATATATACGCCACACTACAACCACAATAATATTATACCATTGCATTCTAGTACTTACGTTCAAATATAGTAAGCACTGGACCTGTGTGTTTGTATTCAAGGTTTAATGCATTATGTTATGTTGTAATACGTATACCTTGTACCATTTCGTGTATAATGGTGTGAACGTACAACACATTCAATTCAAATATTTCTCAATGAACATTATTACTAGCTATATGTGTACATGCATAATACACCTAACACATCACACATAATATAAGTACTTGTTACTTATACACGTTTACAGCCGCTTCTGGTTTTAATTTCGTTTAAATAGTTGTTCTGCTATCAATATACCACTTGCCACTTACTGTTGCCGTACATGCTATGCACAAACGGAGTGGTTGGAGTAAGTGTAAGTGGTGGTAAGTAATGAATGGTACTTATGGCTCAGATTCTATTGAATTAGATTACATATCTCATTATATCTTGTAACTACACAGTAGAATGTATGTAAACGATGGCCGCAGACTTATATTGATGTAGTTACTTAATGGCACTTGTTTTAAGTTGATTTTATTACTCCACTGTCGTAATTCCTTCGCACCTACAATACAAATTATTATGTGTGGATTAGTAAGTAGTATGTGTTCAACCTATGCTAAATGCAAGTGTTCAGCAATAATGAAGGAAATTAGCACCACAGAATTCCGCCAAACCAGCTTGTTTAGCTTCCTCTTGTCGTACGGATAATCTTAATATTGTTTTGTATTTTATTATAATGTTATTTGATACGGCTACCACTAATTAATAATGTTGTTTTCTTGCTTCGTTCTAATTGCCATTACTGACCTGTAACTCACAGATATTGCCTGATTTATTTATTGCGTACAGTTAATGTGAGAATATTTGAATAAAGTGTTGCTAATTTGCAATAAACATGAAAGATTGGTAGATATAATAATACGTAGTACCTTCGTACGAACCAAATTAATTTTAGTAACGGGAAAGAAGTGACCATTGGCTCTAGCTTTTACAAGATTAACTTCCTTTCATTTGGTTAGGTCATATCCTTTCGTTGGGTACAATTCGAGACACGGACGATGATAATTGTTATTGATGGAGTGTGACTGAATCCTCACTTTTTGATTGCCGTTGTTTGGCTTTAGTTTAAAATATTGCAATTACACATAGTAATTATTATGTGTATAGATATGTATTATATTATCTCTCTGCTGACTTAACTTCAAGAAAAGAGAAGCGGAGCTACTATCTGCAATTAATTACTGGGAGAATATATCAACTATGAAGTGCATTCTATTGTTAGTCACCAATCTTAAAAAAATTCATCCCAAGTGTGGTCAATATGTCAATAGTCAATACTATAGTATTTGTAATTTAAATCAGAGTTTATTACTGATAGTATATAGCTTGCTGTGATATTTGTAATTTAGATTAATCGTTTCTAATTATGATGAATTGATGAAAAGGCAAAATGTACCGATAAAACCGATAAATATAGTATTATTAAAACATGTGCTAATTTTAACAAAGGAGTTGTCAATTCATTTTTGTTTTAGAGATAGTACTACCTGTATACCAAACTAATTATGGCATATAAAACATTGTCATTAATTGCCACTATTTATAAGTGTATGTGTAGCTAACCAGCTAAATCAAAACTTTCATGGTTGATGAGTACTTTTATAAGAATGTGAATGGAAACTGAACAACAGGGGAAACAATGTGAACTTACATGAGACAAAGACAGGAGCATGGGCTCGTATCTTAGCTGAGCCGAAGGAGTGCACGTTTGGTTCGTATGTTCTGTTCACATCAAGTCAGAGTCACTGTAGGCAAGAAGAAATCGATCCGACGGCAGCCATAAATTGTCGGAGCGGATTGGACCCGTGAATAAAGCTCGAGCCAATGACGCTTCCTCCAACTTTGACATCAACCATGCAACCAAAAGGCTTACTCCGGCTGCTTTGACTCGTCTTCTTATAATTTTAGTTGTTACAACATTTAATTTATAACAACCTTCTAAAATTATGGCCAATTCTCACACTGTACTCCTTAGCGCTATTCTAAAAGCAAGATTATTACATTATGGCACATGCTAATTTATAATCCATTTTTAAGTACAATCCCTTGATATCCCACAATGTTTTGGTTTATGGACTACACTTTTTGTATTTTTACAACCACTACGATCTGTATCTATAAAAAGTATACATGGTAAAGGAAAACCATACAAAAAAGTGTTTTATTAGAACTAAATCATATATAAAAGTGGAAAATGTTATGATCACATTAACACAACATATTATTCACTTTCACGATAATTTTATTCTACAAGTTAACCTGATTTGGTAATGATACATTTTGTCAAATTCATTTCCATATTTGTAAACGGAATTATTTAGGTGGTAAATTGATTGTTAGTTCTTACAATACTTTGACGAATGAAATTACCTGCATACCCACGTGCAAGGAGCAATGCAAATGCAAGTACACCTCACATAGTACTTGCAGCCCTAATTGCTATTACGATTATGCGAGTCAAATTTAAGTTAAAACTCGTTGCTTGTACGAACGCCAAGACCAAGAAAGTTACCACATATTTCTCTGAAAATTTTAATCCCATTTATCATTGAGGCTTTAGTTTCATAACTCAACTATAAGTTTTGTAGAAATTCCGTCTTCTAAACCATATAATATCCATAGGCCAAGCTAAGTAGATTGTATTTCACAAAGAGGTGTGGTATGGTATATGAGATTTACTTAGCTAGTCGCCAGGCTTAAACTTAAAGAGAGTATCATCTTTGAATTCCCAAAGCTTACCTCATACAGTTCCAGTAGTTGCAGTTTTGACTATGAGTGGGAGTTGGGCTTTTGTCTTAGCGAGACTGAGAAGAAGAAGAAGGGATCGAGATATTCCTTCTTCTGTGCGTAGTTTATTTCAGTGCGGTTAAAATATGGGTATAATACACATGCATTAGATATTGTGCACGTATAGTATTGTACATATGTATGTATGGCCTCTGTGTGTGCGGTAGGTATTAGTTTATGCAGTTACACGTAACTAGTGCCGATGTATTATTTTGGCTCTCTTTGGCAAGACTTTGCAAAGAAATCTCTGGTTGCTGTTACGTGAACGTGTAATGTATGAAACATTAAATGTACCTAAGTATAGATTTCATGTTTTACTCCGAGGTAGGTATCCGGTTCTGCTCTCTCAGTGTTTGTGTGTGCACATACCACTAAGTTTATGAATGTATCGGGTATATACGAGCTAAGTATGAGCTGGAAAGGGGAACTTGGTTTCCAATGAATTGCTTTTGTAAATCCTTTCGTCTCGAACATTCTTCATCTTAAGAGTAACTTTAAATCCTCCTGGAGATGTGTGCGAAGCATTCTAACTTTCCTTCATCTTCCTTGTTCCAAAACGCTGGTTCAGGAAAAAAATCTTCAAATTCTACAAACTTAATTCATTCCGTTCCATTTTTTGGTTTCTGCCTGCACAGAAATTTTTGATGCGCATTATTTTGCCAGGAAATAAAATGTCTAGCGATTCTCAGCATTTGTAGCATTTTCATTGTAACTGTGTGAGCAGTGCCTTGGTTTGAATTAAATCTATTTTTTCTCTATTATACTACACTAAATTATTATGTGTATTTTTCATGAAGGAAATACTTAAGTCTTAGATAGGATTTTAGTAATTGTGATGTCTATAGATTGATGATTGTGCAAGAAGAAATTATGGCATGCTGAGCTTCATTTCCAATTTTGTTCTCAATCATCGCTCCGTTTCTCACTCCCCCATCAAATAAATTATATTAGCCACATGCTCTGCCCTCAGATCATAAAATAGAGGAAATATCCTATGGATTCTTATGACCTCGTAATATCCACCTTAACATTACATAGCTCAAACACACATACGCTTCTTGGCAAAGAAGGAAAAGTGTAAAAACTATGCTGGAGATAACAAAATGAAACCATGCCAAACCAGGTGTGCTTTTTCCCACCTTTTCCACAGCACAGTCAATAATTCTAATAATGTGTAACTTTTCTCTTCACTGTAGGATTTATGTATAAACATTATTACAACAGCAAATCCTTTTATTTATTATAAATGCAGCACCGTCTCTGCGAGTGTCTGTCTGTTTCCATCTTTTCTCGGTGTGTGTGAGCAATAAAAATAAATGCTTACTAATGATCATTCTATACTTTCTTTGAGTAAACCAAACAGACCTTGGAGGCTCAACTCAATACAAAAACATTTCTGTTTTGAAAAATTGAAAGTTGGTAATAACGTATATAACTCCGAAATTTCAACTTTGAAAGGACAACAAATATATGTTATGTACAGACACCGTGAGTTCAAGGATAATCTTAAGAGTTCAATGTTTGTAAAACCAATGAAATAACGAACATTTCAGTACAGGATTTATTACATTGGTAATAACTTAAAATTGTTTTATATATAGGTGTGTTTATTACAGAGTTTAAAACCCAATCTGTCACGAAACTCAGTCTGAATTTGTCGAGATGTGTAAAAAGCATAATGAAACTACTAACAAACACAAGATCATTTTTATTATTGTACCATTCAGCACACGTGTGTAAACCAAGCTAGTCACCACTAATCTGATTTTTATTTTGTTCCTCTGCAGGGTGGCCTTATATGGATATTCCTTTAATGACTTGGACGGACGTATCCTCATGTCTTCCAAGGTACTGCGTGCTGTACCAGAGCAATGACCCTCATCTATAAGTATCCAACCTATGCAAGAAAATGGGGAAATCTACAAAAATCTCAAATATTTCTGTCTTACCGTTTACATTTTAAGCAATAAACTAATACCAATGTAAATACTGCATTATCATCCATTTCAAATTACGATAATTATTTAGTAATTTTTATTATTTTAACATTTATATACTGAAATGAAATTCTAGTTGTATTGCAATTTGCATACCTAGTTAAATATTATAATGTTGCCGTATAGTCAGTGACCAATTTTGATTTTATCGTTACATTTATTTGTAATACGCATACAATGGAAATATGAACCTACAAATTTAAGTGTAAGTACCTGGTAAAAGATACTGATAAAGAAATGCTGGTTGTGCAAACTATTCACTGTGTGTATAATATTCTATCTGTTGATTCTGGAAGGTTGTTGATAAGAACTCTCTCTCTCACTAAAAAGTAAGAGTGTAATAAAGCTAAAGTAAAAGTGTGCAATAAACAAATCCTAGGTTGTAAAGTAAACACCAATCTGTCCGAACCCAGGTCATTTTTTCATAGGCTGACGAAGAAGGGAGCGAAGGGCCACCATAATCGCCTTCATTGCAGCTCATCTGCTGTTCATCCGCATTGTTAAAGACTCGTTGAGCTGAAATAAGGACTGTTGAAGAGAATGCACCCGTCCCGTCTCATCTCTTTGAGGAAATCGTTGTGACTGCCGTACACGGTGGACAAGATTGCAGCAATAAAACTCATCCCACTCTCATCAAAGATATAAAATGAAAATAAAAGTACCTTTTTTACTTCATTGTTGTATTCAAGGAACGTTTATTGTTTCCTTCGTAGCTTTTCCTTTCGACATTGTAAGTGCAATGGCTTTTCATTTACAACAAGGGATTGTGGACAATGAGCAATAATAGAAGATAAAGGTTCGTAAAAAGACGAATCCAAAAGCAAGTCAATAGCTATCTCTAAAATTAGAGCATTCTTAGTTTTTTAAGGTTCCAAGTCTCACTTTTATTTCTAGTTGCTTTATAGGTGCATTGACACTTCCTTGTTAGTTTTATTACTCATATTTATGGTCCTGCTATCCTTGGCAGGACTTATTCTACACGGATGCCTTCAGATGTTCAGCTTCGTCTTTAGGTGTGTAGTTTCTTACCTTGTAAAACAATTTTGTTGCTTTTTTACGAGACTTGACAGGAGCCCAAACGATTGTCAGTCTTTCATTTGATTTCTTGTAGTTCAGATCTTGTGATAATCCATAGTTGGTCTACTTTGTGCTGCCTGTATCTACTGGAAAACTAAAATTTTCAAAATTAAATTCATAATTGAGTAATTTTACATAGCTAGTGTTTGGTTGGAATGCATTGGAGCATTTGAACTGTCTTTAGGCATCAAGTCCAATAATTACTATAATAACACACTTGTGCTTGCAGTGTAATGCAAAAATAATAATGTGTTGACGGGATCCACGAATAAATTAATAATTCTCTTAAGTGTCTAGTGTCTACCTATACAACTATAGCAAACCCTCTCAAATGCATATAAGTTGAAGTGCTACAATGTTATATCAGAAATTGTGAGAAAGTTGCTAGAGGGGAAAGTTTGTGCGTTGTGGTGTAATTGAACGAAATGGATCTTACATTGTGGTAAGTTAATTTTATAGCAATATCTCCCGTCCAAATCCTTACTACTTTGCCAAATCGTCATCCTCTCTACTTACGTTAGGTATCCACACAATATGCATTGCATTCACTCTATAGAGCTTCGGGAACTACGATGTTTCAGATTTTAATTGAGCACGTGTCTCCAAGTGTGTGGTTTCATTACATTGTGCGTCTGATATTAAGCAATTCAAGTTATATCATTACATACAACATCGACATACATAAACAAACAAATGCCAAATCTAATATTCAACAAATTCAGCATTTATTAACATTTCAAAAGCGCAAGTTAATGGAAAATCCTCACCTGTGTTACTATTCAATATAATGGAAAATAATAATTACGAACAATTTCTTTTATGGTGGTAGAATCACTAACACCAGTGCATTTGGAAGCTGACAATGAGTTAGTATTTGTATTATAGTGAGTGCGTATAGCTGGTTAATATTTGTGAAGGAGGGAGAAAGGTTCTGGGTGAATACAGTCAAGAGTAATGTAATTGTAGTTGCCCAAGAGGCTCTGATGTGATCAAGAGAAAGAATGAAGGGAAAAGCGTTGCAGAAGAAACAAGGCAATAATTCTAGCTGGCATATCAATTAAAAGTAGAAGAAGAAATGGAAGAGTGGTAGAGCATGAGGAAAATAAAGTGAAGGCAGAGAGAGAGACTGGTGTACTTTACTCGGAGAGTACCAGACTGAAGGAAGTCTCGTAGATATACAAACAGAGAGCGAGAGAGAGAGGAGAGAAGGGCATAATAGATCTTGTGCATCCGAATCTTGAGTAGAAGAGTAAGTTGAGTTGAGTAGGTATTCAAAGCTCTCAGTTCGTTTGAGCTTGAGACAAACGATTCAGTTTCACTCACTACTTGGAAATACATACAGTGGCAGTACATCCATTCAACGGCTACTCTACTGCTGCTCTGGAGAAACAAAGCAATGGCAGAGAGTGAGCAGTGTATTAGTGTACAATAGAAATGGCAATAGAATTGCACACAAAGTAAAGCAAAGAAGAAAGTGCAACTATACTAGAGATACAGTTCTTAGTGTTGTAAATGTCTTGCCTTTTATATAAGAAGTATACATATCCCTGTTGTGTGTGGATGTGATGTGCTGGCGAGGTACGCATAAGAGTCTCACAATTGTCTCGCTTGGCTCAATACGTTCAGGACTCACCGTATGTTTCACAATCCGAGCCAAAAGAGTCTGAGAGAGCTGTGTATCTGTTGTATGCGAGTATATAAGTAGATAGTTTAGGATTGGAGTAGCGAGAAAATGGAGAAAAAATAAAATTCGGAAAACACGTTTTGTTGGTCACGGAGTAATGCTTTTACGAGCGTCTAGGGTGAAATAAAGAAAATGAAGGCGTTTTCTTTTCTTATGCTCACACTTGTGGAAGTGGAAGCACTTTTCTAATCTAGACTCTCCAAACGAACTGAGGAGGAACAGAGGAAAGGCTACGTAAAGTGAACTGGCAAGGAAACAGTTACTTCCAGAAAGAGAGAGAGAGAGAGAAAAAGATCTGTGAGCAAAGCAAGGCAAAGTGTTACATAGTGGCATTGGAGTAGTATCTGTACAACAGCAGTAAAGTTGAACAGAGACGAAAGAAAATCGTAGGCATGACTTGTGTGAGATTCTCCTAAGAGAAAGTGAGCAAATGTAGCACGAGCTCACACACTCACCAGTTATACAATACATATAGAACGGTTATTTTCAGGTTGAGAGTAACATAGCAATATGTTTATGCAGTGTACAATGGGAATCGCCTTACGATTACTACTCCAAGATGAATTTTCTCAGAGAATTATAAATGACTGTGTATGTATAGCTCTGTAAAGCAAAACATGGCAATAAAAGCTTGATTTTTCACATTTAAATTTACTAGCTTTTTACAGTGTTAGCTGAGAATGCAAATACTACACTATGTACATAGAATACGTTAGTGATAGTGTATATGTGTAATAGTATCATTCTGTAGTTATGTGCAGTATTATTTTTGCACGATTTACATGCATTCACGATTGCTGATGTATGTAGATTGTAAGGACCAACTTCATTATTTTTTCATTCTGTGCTATTTTCTTCCCTGTGTTGTATGTGCTAGAAAGTAAGTAGGTAGTAGAGTATTGCGATGATGATTTCACAAATGAAGTGTTTGGAGAGTAAAATGTTTGCAATGTATAAGCTGAAATGATATATATAAATGCAGAGAAGTGTACCTTGAATCTTCCTTGCAATGGCCTTACAAGATAATAAACAGAGAAAAACATTCCTTAGCGAATTGAATTATTTCTGTGAAAGATAAGCATTAAACATTCATTGATTCCCAGCTGTTTCTGATCAGATGTAAAATACAATTAGTTTGCACATGTGAATATAAATAGACACTGCATGTCTGCATAATACAATTCAATTAAAATTCTCCGAAAATGTTTTTCTCCAAGAATAAGATTTATATTCTGACTTATTTGTGTAAGTGCAGATATACTGTAGCTTTATTTGCATCAATTCTTCACGTGTTTTGGTGGGAATGTCTGTTGTGAGATTAAAAGTGAAAATATTACACTGTAGATAGTACAAATTAAATAAGATATCAGAGAGGACTATAACTTTTGAGTTTTTCAGCCACTCCCAAAATTCACCTGGTTTAATTTTAGTCTTCGCCATAATATTATTAAGAATACACAGTACGTTGCATGCTGGTCACAGTCAGTAAGAAAGATTTATTCGGGGAAGTTAGTTATATCTATATGCAGAAACATTTCTTTGCTGTCGCAAACTGATACGCTACGTTACACTTATATAAGAATCGAAAAACTCGGTGTACTTTACTTACTACTTGCATAGCAACATAGATACAAAGGTTTATCTTTTATTGCCATGAAGAAAAGCTCTACGGCTTAGCTTGTATGTATTTCTGTGCAGTTAAAAGTCTCAAGTTGAATGCTTACGGCTGAAGGATACAAATTACACAGATATGTCTGAATAGGAAAAAAACGCTCTTATACGCCAACCACAAGGCCTAAAAACAAATCGCAAATCCTTCTTTTCCGTCGTACGTCTTTGTCAGAGACGCATAGCAGCGAGAACAAAACAGAAGAATGAGATACAGGAATGAAATGAAACAATGCGAGTTAGTAGTTCATGGCAGTCCATTGTAGTAGCACAGCATAATGTAGTAATGGCAACAAAGTTAATATATAGTAGAAAAGTGGCAAGCGCTATTGCATGTGTGTAACTTATACTATCTCTATGTGGCTGTAGGTATATAATTGAGTACATGATATTGTTGTAGGTAGAACTGTAATACAATATCTGTAGTAAAAGAATTAAGTCCGCTCCACACAGTCTGAGCCTGTGCACTCACTCTTTCTTTCTTGTCTACGTTGTTATGGATCACTTCATAGTTTCTTCAGAGTTACTTGCTTTTTCAACTACTTATGTGTGGATATGTGATGTAAACTGATGGGATGTGATAGTACTGAGTGAGTAAAGACGTAAAAAATGAAAAACTCACAGCATACGTGCATTTGTACCATAGTACAGATTTCCTAAGTTATCTAACAGCGTGTGTGTGCTCTGTACTGTAGTACTGTACAATTCGAACACACAGAGTATGTAAGAACTTTTGAAAGATGACATTAGCCAAGGCGGGCTGGTAGCGGATTAAAAGGCATTGCATAGCTTACCAAAGAATCATTTCGTTTGGATGCCTTGTCTTCTTAAGATGAATGTGTGGGATTTCTCATTCCAAGCATCCGCATCTTTTTAAAGACTTGTTTTACTGTCGCTGAAAAAGTTATGAGTTGTGCTTTGTACTTCTAGACAGCAATCCTCAACCCTTCTCCAATCGAATATTTATCGCGTTATTGTGCCTTCCCTGTTATTATGCAATGTATGTAATGTTCTTTCAATTGCTTACTTAAAATGTAAATTAACGCAGTTAATTAGCTTCAGATTACCTCATGCAATGTAATAAACTCAAGTTTGCAATAATTTCGTAAGGTATAGATAGATTTGTCTTTAGGTTGAGTTATGTGTCTTCCCCTCCCTTTCTCTTACTGTATAAAATATTTTTAATATTCAAAAATAGGTAGAAAGAACTTAATTCGCTTAAGATGTACTGAACAAATTTTTCTGCTAAAAGCGAAAGGTGTATTCTTGACTGATATAAAAGTGTACATGTAATGGTTACTTAATTTGATTACCCCGAGTTGAATAAAAGTGTCAAACTTACAAATAGCCAATTGATTAAATCATTATTTGTCTATACAAGAGGAGAAAATTGAGTTGTTCTTGTTACTAAACGATTTTTTTAATTCAAAAAATGCTATGCTAAAAACTTATATTAAGTGTATGTAATGAAGTACTTTCGTATGCATTTATTATTTACAAAGGTAAAAGCGTGTTTGAGTAGAACTGTTTGAACGAACTGTACATAGTAATTATAAGCACAACTTGAACAATAAACAAGTCCGTTTGATAAAGCTACTATGTATTTACATTTCATATCAATTCATCATCTGAGTTAATAGAATGCAGACAGATAGTCAATTTTCGACAAGAATCCAAATAAAATAATAAAATGTATATAGTAGCAAATGCTTATAAGATTGTTAGTTGTCTGGTTGTTTGAAAGCAGAGGGAATACTATATGGAGGAAGAGATGTGTTTCTGCGATACATATAATGAATTCCCATGAATGCTATTAAACAATGTGCCTCCAGTGCACTCTTAATGACTTCATAGAACGAAACAAAACGAACACAGTCAGAAGAATCGTAGGAGCAGAATGGGAGAGAACAGATGCTATAGATTGCAGATAGTAGTAAGGCATGTATGCTCACAGACACAGTCACCGTGTAGTAGTAGTAGACTTAATGCAAACTGAAGGATACTATCATTATTACGAGAGAGGAGAAGATAGATGCATAATATTAGTACGTACAGAATTAGAATAAGCTGCTTGTGAGTAAATGTATTTACATAGGAGGGACTCACGAAATGCTTGTGTGTCTACAATCCACACGCCATACACAGAGCGACAGAAGGAGAGAGAGAGTCAAGACAACATATTGCATCACACAGAAATGCAAACGAGTTAAAAAATATCTCTGGGAAATAAAAATATAATTATGAAAACTTTACAACCTATACTTTATTATGAGTGAGGCGTGGCTGGAACATGATCATGAGAACTGCCCAATACTGATATTCATTTCATTTGTGGCATCCCAAGTTTCCGAGCAATTAAATATATGACTCTGCACGAACTCTTAATGCAAGCATAATCCATGGAGCATTCCTATATCATTATTATTTGCTACCATTACTTATTAGTGTATTATTATTATGTGTATAGCGATAGCACGTATGTGTGTAGTACTGATATGAGTACCCACATAGTGTATCGACAAACGACAAGTGCTATTTATACGAAAATATTAAGATATTATGTTGGGTACTACACGCTGTTGTGTTGCTAAAGTTAAGTTGTAGACTTACCTCAACATAAGTTTATGCTAAAATATCTGCCCACAGATTTACAACTTCACCTACAATTCTGAACAGGCGGAAAAAAGTGTGGTGGTGGTGGTGGTATGCTCCACGGTTGGTTGATGGTGTGTGGTAGTTAGTTATAAAATAGTAAAATGTAGATCGAATTTTGCATTCAGGATGAAGTTGCTTCATTTGATATATAACAGAACAACGAGTGTTGCTGCGACGTGAAATGAGTAAAAGTATGGAGCTTTCGGAAACTTCAGAGATGAGCTAAGACCTAGATGAAAATGGCAGAGAAGCCGCCAGAATAATAATTCATGATGAAAGGAGTCAGCAGCTTGTGTCTGTTCAATAGCAGTTCGTCACTTTTACATTAAATAAGTTTCGCATCCGCTCTCGCATCCAGTATAGCCTGAATCAAGGCGATCTTCATGTTTAATACTGATACTTGGCTACACACACAGCAGTTTCACTTGCCTGGCTAAACCATAGCTTCCTTTGCAATACTAAAACTGTCAACGTCAACTGCAAGTCGAACCGTTCACTAACTTAGCTAAAAATATTTATCCTATAACTAACCATTCGTCCAAATGTATTTTTGGGCTCCATTCATCCAAAGAATTTTACAAATATTTTCAAATGAAAGTGTAGGAGTGTTGATACTTCTTTCAATTTGAGAATCATTAAATAACCATTATTATTATAATGCCAATTTCCTACCAAAAACGCTACCTTCGCCGAAAATTTTATTCATTGAGATAATTAAAATGATAAAAATTACATTAATTTTTTAAGAAAATGCATACCTTTGTATGAATTTTATTTACTGAATTTAAAATTAATAGACATTATGATCAGTAGATAACATATAGGTGACTCATTTGTCGAATCTCAAAATCTGCATACCAGTAAAGGTATATAATATTTTGGCCATATGGTTGGGACAGTGTAAAAAATTTGAAGCTCAAACTTGGCTACAAACCAGTAATCTTGCTACAATTTTAGAAATTAATTGTAAAACATGCAAAAACACACTACCTGCAGTACATATAATTGCATTACTTTTTGTGAGGTCGAAATAACTTAATTCGTTTTGTAAACGCGTAAAAAGCTTACATAAATATAATTTTGAACATAGAGCATGTGTAATTTACCTGTAATAATAATAATAATGAATCACAATTGCTTAATATTTATATGAGTACTCACTTCCGTATGGAATGATAAAAATTTAGAGATTTAGTATATGAAGCATAAGAATTCACAAGAAGTTCATGATGAGCTAAAAGTTGTATGCTAGTGTAAAGATATCATACATAACATTTTATACGCTTGCAAACACTCGACACTCAACACTCCAGCAAACGAACGAGTTTGTGTTTCTGTGAAGTGTCGAATGTGTATAGTGTGTGTGTGTACAAGTTATGTGTAGTATGTAGGGGAATAAAGCAAATGTGCGAGTCTCAGCCTTGTGTATAGCAAAGAACAGAAAGAAGTAATAGTTGGCAACAATGGTCTTATCTTGACAGTGCGTTAGTTGGTTATGGATATGGTAGGCGTCCCCTAACGATCCGTCTCTCTACAAATAACGAAGCTTAGTTCTTCTATTCCAATGTGACGGCAGCACCAAACTCCACTTTTTGCCGTTGGTTGGGAAGGCTTTCCGTACTTTTATGTACTCTGCCGCATATACATTTCCCTATAGCTTAAGCAGCTGAATGAACCGAGGCTTTCAGCTTAACACCAACATTGCTTCTGAACACACAATACAAAACATACACAAACACTCGTTCACAGACACACTGGACTTGTCTCATACTCTACACGCATACATTCCAGTATATAACTTAATTATATTATTTACAATTGCAATTAAATATTTTTGCTATCCTTAATTTGCGGGTTACATTCAGGTGATACTGTACGCATTAGTAATAGAGACATACTGCTTAAAAATTAAGTTAGGTGCATGCAATAATGAACTATAGGTTGATAAACAAGCAATCAAAAATCATTTTCGATGAATGTAAAAATATTTATAATTTTTTAGCTTGTAAAATCTACACCATATAGAGTTAATATTGTGTATCGGAAATGCAGCATCAAGATTAATTAGGTTTAATCTGTGATTTATGCAACACGTTAGTTTTAAGTGTTAATGAAAAGCTGAAGAATGTAAGTGTACATAAATAAGCTGTGAAAACAAGCAATGTATTATTGTTAGAATTGTGAGTATAGATTGAGTGTAAACATAGCAAAGTGTATAAAAGTATAAATAGTAGTGATAGGCCCAAGTAAAGAGTAAACCTGTAAGAGAAAGGGAAAGCTACTAAAAGGCCATTTATGACAACGAGCCATTCAATTCACACTGTCGTAAACATTCATAACATCATAATAAACGTAAGCGTTAGCCAGCTCCTACTTCTACTTATTCCACACACATCCACACACATACACACTTTGCTGCATTGGCAATAGTTAAAGCTAAACTGAGAGCTTCTTCTCTTGCGAAATCAATGTACACACACAACTAGAATCTATGCAATAAGCAAGAAACTCTGAAGTAGAGTTCTGTTAGCAGTGTTGGTGGTGGTAGTGGAAATAGTGTGAGTGAGTAAAGATATTGTGTTAGTAGTAGTGAAGCTTGAGCCAACATCATAACATGAATGTTCATTTCTAATGCCGCTGTGGTAGTAAAGTGTATTAGCCGGCTTTCGGCGGCATATAACATAGCATTGCTATCAAGATTCATATCAAGCATATCAGTCGTAAAAATTATGTGGCCAACTCCAACACTACCACTGCTATTGCTTTTCTAGGCTAAGTTAACTACGTATAGCATCTTAGCATCCATGCATCACATCACATAATAATAATAACCATATCATATCGTACAACACCGCTTCTCTCTGTGTGTACGATTCACAAAACAAAAATTACTTTCATATATACAAGTACTTATGCCTACTACTTACATGTCTACTCACTATTAGAAAAATTCGTAAAGCACACTCACCTTCTTTCCTTTATTCTCTCACCATCTCCCATTCATGGCCAAGGTTACATCTGTACTTTATTGTACCACTGCGGTTATTATTACTCTCGCATATCAACTTTACTACGCTGCTTTACGATATTAACACACTTTCATAATGATATGCCAATTTGTTGTCGCTTCAGTCGTGTGAACGAATCCATTATTATACTTATAACGTAACACCTATTATTGTATGAGATAAAATGAAACAATGCAACTTAAATCTACATCATATGAATTTAAATGTGCATTTTACTAACCCACCTAGTGACAAATTTGTATCGGAAATATTTTAGAATTAATATTACAGCTAGCAGGTGGTTCAGCTATGCCAAAGAGTGTAGTTTGTAGATGGTCGACTTGTAATTTATAGAACCGATGAGTAGGGGTAATTAGGTTTCGGGGATGTTTGGATTTTTTATGAACCATAGCTTAAAATTATATTTGAGTATTTAGGTGACATGGTGGTGAGTTAGATTATAATATCGGGATATGTATGGATGAAGTTTTACAGTATTTTCGACCTGTCTTTTTTGTGTTTTGCCAATTCAAATTATATAGGGATATTCAAAGTTATATTAATTGTGCCTACTTACTAATTTCTGACTATACGAGAAATGGATGTTAATGATTTAACATTAGAAAGGAAGGGACTGCGGAGAATTTTGTGCAAATTTTTCAAAATTTAATGATGGGAATTCATAAATCAGACATCAGACAGTCAATTCACAGTTCACAGTACAATACACCATCAGGAATTATTTTGTTATTATTCATGTATTGTAGATTCCTTATCTGTAGTTTACTCATTAGTGTAATGTAAGTACAGTACACATCATTTATATATTTCTAGGTATATAGTAGTATATATATTTTAATGTAATGTACGATGTATGTAATGCTTAACCTTTGTGTTGTTGTGCGTACGAAATACTCATACACACTAATGTAAGACGTATACATACAGTCATCATTTAATACTTAAATCCTTACATAACAGCTTGCGTTCAATCCACCGCAATTTTTTATTAGCACTGATTATTGAAAGATGCGTTCAGTGTCTCAGATGTATGGCGAAGCTTCCTTCGCTTCCTTTTTACAGTGGACATTTTTATGCTGGTTGTGGTTGGTGAGGATAAATTCTCATTTTTTGCATTTGGCGAGAAGTTTTTCATTCAAGCCCAATGTAAACTTCGATAAGGATTTTTCCTTCATTTGTTTTTTGTCTGTCTGCCTGTATATTCGTATATATGGTAGTTTTAATGTAATTTTCACTATGTATATTTCCTTAAACTGTGTATGTACTATATAATAGAAGATAGACTTATAATACGACTGTATAGTAGCAATATACATTATATATGATTCTACAGAGAAGCATTTGAATGTACTACTGGTATGTAGGTAGGTATCAATACATTATCCAAATCCAAAGGCGAACAAACAAAATTGTAATAACAGAATTAAGTAGGTAGGTATTAAGGTTGATGGATTCAGATATAACAGACTATCCTTTATTACAATACAAATCGCTACACCACAATTACAATTACATATTGTGTGGTGTAAATAATTCAACGCACCAACCAACCTTTTCTATTTAGGTGTACGTACAAATACTCTCATTCCACTAAACAACTTTAATTCTATGAGTACTTTAATTTTTCTACTCTCAGTACAGTATTAAGCTATACTAGTAGTAGAGGTGTTATTATAGGAGATATACAGAATAATGATAATAATAACTCATAAATACCATGTACTAATTAAAGAATCGTCATTCACTATACAGAAATCACTCTCTCGACATTACTTAACTACGTCTACAAATAAAATCAGTTCAGCTGTCAATTATAATACACTCAAGTATTTAAGTGACAAACGTATACGCATATGTATTGTATACTAGAATATAACCATGTTGTATATAATATGATGTACTTAAAGGTAGTTCTACACTTGAAATACAAATAGTACGTGTATATCAACTTAAAATCGTATACATAAAGTAGATTACCATAATAATATTTAATAATAATGATAATAATAATAATAACATAATAACAACGCTACACATTTGGAAACTGTAGCATTCTTACAGACATAATAATTTTACTAAATACGCTGTACATGTTTGATGTATTTTAGTAAAGGGTCATTAGTGTTAATTTAATATAGCAGATGTTGTACAGAACGAACATGCATTACTACACAATAAATATTCACGAAAATGTTTATACACACAACACATACTGTACTTATTACAATACAACTCTTCTTTAATAGCTCACCTGTCTACTATGTTATATGTATTAGTGCTATTATAATAATAATATATAGTAATGTAATAAATTCATCATCATCGTCATACATAATTAATAGACATCTAAGTAAGTAGGTTTGTTAAAGAATCGTATAGCTTTGCTTGGTATACTTGTTTTGTTAGCTTGTATAAGAAGGTATTTACGTAGTCGATGTAAATGTACAGTAGAATAATTATGGCTAAAGTCTCCACCTTCCACTAACTGCTTGTTTTTGTGGTTTCTCTACTTTTGTAAGTTGAGAATTCACGTATTTTACGTATTGCGTTCCGTCATTTTTATGTCTGTCACTAGGTATTTTTTGTCCACTGTCTTTAAAGGTAAATTCTTCATTCCATTATGTAATTCACCTGTCTTGTCGTAAAGTAGTGTGCTATGTATATAGAATGTGTGTCGTAATTAGTATGTTAAGTATTTTAACGTATATTGCAATTACTTTTCTCTACCTGGTTTTTCTTACGTAGACACATAATTGTAATTGTAGTAAGATCATTGTTAATTTTTTTTAACCTAGCAGCAAAACTAGTTTACACTTTACACTCTAATAATATTAAATATTACGAATTTAAGGTAAACGTGTTGCTGTTCTTGTACAATATTATTATTAGTATTACTAAGTTAAAGTTTACGTTTCTAAACTGGTATTGCCCCCTCACAATTCGGTGTTTTTGACTTGACTATTCAAAGTATACATGTTGTGTTCCTTATTTATTTGTAGTTGCTTAAAACTTCTCATTCATAAACAGTAATGAATGACACGACACAAGATTTCCTCTCTCATAATAATTGGCTAAAATGTTGTGTCAACTAGACAGTTTCTGTACTAATACATACTGGTATATCCTGGTTCAGTTTCAATTCGATTGTTAAGCTTACTACAGTTTACACTTTTATATAAGAAAATCTCTGCGTGTGTAGCATTTAGTAGTAGTAACTTTCAATTTATAAAATTTATAGTTTAACAAGGATTCGTAAAATACTAACGAGGATACAAATCAAATTGTGTTACTTAAATAAATAATGATTGTATTTAGTAGTCGTGTAAGATTAGATGTATATTAATTAGACCAGCTATTTCTGTATAAAATATTAGTTGTGGATTTGTATACGGCCAATTGCATGCATTTAAGCTAACTCAACACAATTAAATTAAATATGATAATCTTTGCCTGTGCATTTAGTACTTTTTCTAAATCTCTTTGAAAATAATTCGTTCTGTTCCATTCTACATTGCCAAAATTGAAAGAAACGGTAAGGTTTCTTATATTTACATTCCTTTATGCCTGGGATCTTTTTCTCCAACCTAAACTTCAAACGATAGTAATAGTAATAAGCTCTATCTGCTATCTAAATACACACCTCTACTTACCTACCTTACCTACCTACTTTTTGCTGAATACAAAAAACTAAAATCTGTCTGCAAGCATTATGGTAGTAAAACTTTTGTGTAATTTCAATGTAACTGTATTTTCAACAATAATTTTGGGCAAACTATGTTTATACCACTAGTAGAGTTGACATTTTTCAATCTTTTTGTAATCGTGTACATTTTCATCGTATACAATGTTTTTAATAGTTTACTGTCAGCATATTCAAGGAATACATAATGTGAATCTATGTGGTTCTGTTCAACTGACTTTATATTTACTACGTTATGCTACGTTAACTCCTATTGCGTTGTTAAAGTTAATTTATTTTTGGAACTGACCTCACCAGACCTGAATATCATTTTTCATTTCAAGGGCGATCTTTTTGTTTAACTATTCATAGTAATCTATGTAATTTAATGTAATAATCTATATAGCTGTGACTTTGTTTTCGTATACATAACAAAAGATTAGTTTAATTTGTTATTTTTGTAAGAGGAACAGTTCGCGGCTTAAATATTAACTGCTCTGTTTAGTATTCACACATATTTGGTAAGTTTTACAGTGCTTACCACTTACAAGCATTCCATACGTATACATATTAATTATATTTACATTTACATCCTAATCGACAACACACGTTCTTCTAAATATAGGTACATACTGTACTTAGAAGTATACATACATATAAATTACTTATTCATAATTTTATGTGTTTCCTACTTACCACAAGTAATACGTATTAGGTATAGGCATGTATTTTATCTTCCAAGACTTCTACTGTAGTTAAAATGGGTAGATTCTGTTTGTTGTAGGGAAATACGCATATTTGAATTTTCTTCATCATACTTCACTCCAGTAACAATACACACCATACATACATAAGTAGTTATCTATCTGCATTACTTATTCTCACTATAATCATCATCATTCATAATATTAGTAATTAAACATTAAATCGTATCATTTGAATCGTATACTGTTGGTTTGGTTGGTAAATAGTAGTTTATATTTATCAGCTATTTGTAAATACAGTTTACCTTTATGTTTCTCTTTGTTAACCTTCATGGTAGAATCTTTTTTAATTTAACTCTGTCCTTTTCTCTGTAGTCTGTGCATTTGTAGCTGTCTATAGGCTGTCTTGTTCTTTCTCTTCGGTGAGTGTTTGTCCTGCCGTGATTAAAACTGAAGTATCAAGGATACTATGTAACTTCTGCATTTAACCGTTTTCGAAGGCTTGAGAATAATTTGTGTTCTTGAATGTGTAAACGTTATGTAATGTGCAGAACCCAGGTAGAACTCTCAAAAGTACGTAATTGACCAAATTTTCTCGAGAGACGATTTCAGCTCAATCAAAACGATACAACGGAACGAGCGACAAGGCAAACAACCTAGGAAAACCAAAAGTAAAAAAATAAAATAATTTTACAAGCTACAAATGAAAATGACAGTGCTCTTCTTACACTGCTCAAAAATAAACTAACAAGGAACTTCGGTTTAAAGAAATGGTTTGTTAAAAAGGTTTCAGGATTTGTATAATTCTTTGTAAGTCGAAGCCATAAATGTCCTGCTGTGTGAGTCTTACTTTTGCTCTGCTTAACTTATACTACCTTTTTAGCTTAGCCGGCTTTTGCTTACATCCCATCCCATCATTCTGTGCTTTGTGTGTGTATTATGTTTGCTAGCCGTTACGTAACGTCATTGAAGCTAAAGTTTATGACATCACTCTTTTGTGTGCCTTTAGCTACAAAATGGTATTCCTCCGCAGAGAGTGGACACACTAAATAAAATTGCTCTCTAAATTTCGTTGTTTCAAGTGGCTCCAGCCTGGCAAGAGCTCGTAAACTAGAAATGCCCGTTTCACATTCACACCATCTCATTTTCATTATTAGATGGCAGATGTATGTTTACGATCTGTGAATTCGTCTTTGTATATTATGTACTGTAGTAAGAGAAGAGCTAGTATAGTAGTAAAGTATGTAGCTAAAAGGTTCGTTCAACATTTCTAAGTAGCTCTTTCGTACAGAGTAGCTCTGGCTACATTTATGTGATACTTTGATCTAGTCATATGAACTGAACTCTGCATTGAACTTTAGCTCTGTAGAATTTGGAAATACCATCGTATGGCATTTGTCCGGTTCATGACATGACACTGCTGGCCGGGCCAAGTGTTTTTCTTATGTTATATTGTTTGTCAATTGTAAAAAGCTTTTGTGCAAATAATTGAACATCAAAGAAATTGTGGACCTACGTATATACCATGTACCTACATACCACGAATATAAAAATGTGCTACGCAAACCTTTCATCTTTGCAAGGGTAGTCAGTAGTCACTAATGTTTATATTGATAAACGCACTCTACATATTTATAAATGAAACGTAGGTATAGAATAATGTGTATGTGTATAATATGAGATAATTCCAATATAATATGTTTTCCTACACTTTGTATTTGTAAATAGCACGTAGAGATAGTAGTAGTAGTAATAGTAGATGCAGTAGTAGTAGTATGATCTGGTTTGGATTTTTATTACTTGTTTACTACTACACATGCGAGGCAAGTATAATGTAATGTGATGTAATGAGATGTGATGGGATGTTAGTTTTACAAGCCAACTAAACCGCAGCAAAGCACACTCGCATTCTATTTGTATGTGTGTGCATTGCATTAAGTACACACGATATAGCCAATGAGCATCTATGTACTTTTAGGTATACTCTCGTAGCATGCTTTTACACAACACACGAAAGAGTGAAGGAAAGTTGTGGCTCCGCTACTAAACTTAAGTCAACTAGAGTCAGGTTATGGGATGTGGAAGGATGCCGCATCGTAAAATAAAAGGTCGGAGTGTGAAATAGTCATGAAAACGGTTATTTGGCATTTACGGCACAGATAAATGCCTCCAGGATGACTTTAACTTGAGTTTAAACGCTTGTGCTCAGAGCACCATTGCTTTTCCTACTGCTTCTATGTCACTTTTCCTATTCTTAGGCAATTCTCTCCACTCACTATCACTCAATTCATTCCCACTAAAATCCCTACACTTTCCAAAAGTCTTAACAAATATGAATATCAACTCTAATCCAAGATAAAACATATTATGTAATTAAACTTCTTTAAAGAGTAATAAAAAACAAATAATATAAACGAATAGTAAAGAGGCAAATCGTAAAACCTGTACTAATGACTCTACTAACACAAACAAGAAATTTCTACTACACAATATTTTATTTCTTCTACTAAAATAAAATAAAACGGTCACGTTCGCCCGTAATTAGTTAATTCTCATTTTACGATAGTACAATCGCATTATTATCTGCACTCAAGTGTTAATACTATACTTAAATGAGTTAGTGCGTAATGTGTAGAAAGAAATGTGTCTGAATAACGCAACGTGTATAAGCGTAAGTAACTCATCGCTGTTAATAATAACGTTAAATGAATGTGCGATATATTTTCTACGGACCTAATTTCATTTCCCATGAATTTCTTTCGTTTTGTTTTTTGCAGTGAGTTGTTTTCGGTTCGACTTAATACAGTACACTATAGAGCTACTACTTGTGTGGTTTTGACTTATCGTCACGTTTCGTCTGTTTCCTTGTTTATAGTTAGTTTAACGGCTGAACGTATGTTTTATTATGTATTGTATTGCGCTGTGGTGTAGAAGGAGTCGCACGGGTAATAATCATTAGGATAATTATAATTGCTACCCACCCGCATTATTACTATTGCTAGTAGTCGTATAGAAGTAGTCTTGTGTTTTTAGAAGTAGTGTGGTATAACGTGTAAGTTTATATTAGTTTATATATATAGATATATATATACGTCTAATACGATCTAGTAAAACTACCTATGCAATTATAATTCTATCTCCTTAATGTAACATTACTGCTTATATGCTCTGACTATAATGTATGACTTTATTAACAACTTGTATACGTAGTGTCTACGATATTACTTACTTATCGCTACATTTCGCTACGCAACCTACTTTTAATTGCTATACTGATACAATAATATAGTTATATATCATACACCTAGTAATTGCAATTATTTAGTAGGTTCCTATACACTACTGTCTATATAGCTACGTACTACTATTTGTTTTTCAGTTGACCTCCTCACTGCAATGCAATTCTACACTGTGAACTTAATTTTTCCATCGTAGTTACCTATTATTAAGTAATCATATACTTATTTTTATTTTGTTACGTCTAACCGCATTTACGGCATACCTATTACATTACCATTGGGTTGTTGTAGTTTTTACAGGTATTTCTGAGTGGATTGGGTGGGTATGGTATGGCTACACATTTTTACACATTATGTTTAACTTGCTGTGTAAATTTGAGTATACACAGGTGTATTCTTTCTTCTTCTTATTAAATTATTCCTTAATGACTACTAGTACATCAATTCAATTGCATTACTACTACTGACCTTATAAGTAGTTGTAGTCGGATCGCACAGACGAAGTACATTTTTAGTATTTCGCTTTTCTCGCTGTCGCAGTTTTTTTGCTTCTGTCGATGCTGCTCTGTGTTGTGTAGCCGACGAAGACAAATCCGTTGTTGTTGGAACACTTTTGATTGACGAGGAATTGTTGAAGAAGTTTTGTTGTTGTCATTTTCAAGTTATGTGTAATGTAGTATAGGTAAGTAATGTGTGTGTTTACTCTCTTCTCTGAGCTGTCATGCTTCGTCTATTTAATTTGATCTGCTGTCATTTCCTGTCTGTGATGATTGCTAACTTAGGTAAGTTAATATATATAAGTAATGTTTCATGCAATAAGTATTTCTCTTGTTGCTGAAGTGTTGATGAGATTCTTTATAATATAGAAGAAGATCCTACGAAGAAGTATTCTTTTTCTGTAGTAAATAGTAGAATTGTATAGTACTGTTGTATAAGTTACTTAACATTACGTATTCTGCTTACATTCAAATTCATAGATGGTTCAGTATAGTAGATATTTGGTATACGAATAAAAGTGGCTGAAGAGTTTTTCCCTAGTACTTAGTTTTGGACTGACTTACAAGTATATAATACATACATCATACCTATAGTACATAAGTATATAGTAGATTACAGGTATATAGTTGTAGTAGGGCTACTGAAAATTATTTTGTCCACTTTTTACTATTTACTACACATTCATTGTATTTCTTAGAGTTAACTTAACTGGAAATTGTCATCGTTGAAGGGTGGGTGGTTTGGATGGTGATGGTGACGACACAGAAGTAATGAGATGACATGATAAAATGTAAAATCGTATTGACAAATAATAAAATTCTCATTACATACATACACAAGTAAATAGTTTAGCGATTAGGTCGTTTATATCGTAAAATGATTGGCTTTGCTAACTGATTGATTGATGATTTGCATTCTTTCATGTGGGGGAGTATATAAGAAAGGAGTTTCGCTTTGTTTTTTACAGTTGTTGTGGATGTTCTTGTATGTAATGCTGTAAACTTTCTTTGTTTATATTACGGAGATTTGTTTTGTGTTGGTTGTTGGTATAATAGTAGTAATATGTGTACTTATTATGGTTAAGTAAGTAAAAGTATGTAGTAGTATGTAGTTGTAGTAGTACTATAGGATGAAGAGTGGGGACTGATTTCTTTCGATTAATTTTGGCCACCCTGATCATTATGACCTACGGATTGTTGAGCGGCAGCTACGGCGGCAGCAGCCACTTTGGCGGCTTGGGCTTGTTTTTCTTGCTCATTCAGCTCTTTGATGGCTTGAATCTCTTTCTTCAGTTTCATTCTTCGATTTTGGAACCAGATCTTGATTTGTCGCTCAGTGAGACAAAGGGCATGGGCCATTTCTATTCGTCTTCTCCTCGTCAAGTAGTGATTTGTGTGGAACTCTTTCTCCAACTCCAGGGTTTGGTAGCGGGTGTACGTTTGACGACCTCGGCGACGTAGTCCATTTGCTCCTAATCACAAAAACAACATATTTCCCATTAATACAGATTGAATGGATTTATATTAACTGTTTAAACGTTGATTTATACGAATGATTATAAGATTATTATTAGTAAAATATCATCTGCATAAAGTAGCCATTATAATATCAAAATTTGTTACATTTTTTAGAAAATTAGATATAATAATATCTCGAGATGATGCATTTCACATTTTTCAAGCAATGCAGTCTCAACTCGTGAAATTTTGTTTCTACTGTGTATATTTATTTCTTGTAATGTATTTTGTTACATAATTGGGTCAAATGATATTAAACAATCTTCCACTGAAATATTCCAGTATAGTTTCATTAGATAACGATTTCAAGAATGTTTATCATTTCAATGGTGCAGCAAAGTAAGTTGTAAGCTTGAGATTGAGATAGACCTTGATATGATTATTTTTTACTATATGGTAAGTATTCTAAGTATGCATGAATTCAATTATGAAACTGCATGCGTTGACTTTACCTGCAGTATATTCAAAAATAAATTCTCATGTCTCATCTAATCGGAAATTGGGCAAATCCATTAAAGTCGCTCTGGGTGAATTAGAGCAACTAAGACGGACTCTTGTTCAATATAGTATCCTCCGAATTCTACTCTCTTACTAGGAAGGAATAACAAACCCTAGGTTTCTCGTTCGTGGACGAAGATAAATTGATGTGCATCAAGTCAAGAGAATTGTAACTTTAGCGGAGCCATCCAATCCTATATATTCCGTCTATAAAAATATACGAACTCCTTTGCAGTGCCTACTTTACTTACGTAGGGAAAACAAACTCACAAATAGATTCATGTATCCTATCCATAGTCAGTCAGGGAATGGAAAACAAAGAAAGACGAAAATTCAATCCAATATATTGCTACGAATGAATGTGTAGTCACTATAAGTAAGACTAATGTTTCTACTACTCTGATAAATACTACGACTACCTACCTATTTATTACTAGCCTGCCTTCTATATATACTCTTATAAAGAAGCCCTGCATAGTCACAGTTAGAAAACCATGCAATCCATCTGCATCTCTTTCTATCTTATTGGATTGTTATCCCATTGCTCAAGTCAAGACTAAGCTAAAACACCGATTTCCACGTTCAAACATTGAAACTATTACTAAATTTTGCTCAACAATTTCATACAACTCTCCTTTCAAAAACTACTATATGAAAAATCTGTCTAATTTTTATGCTTAAATAAAATTTTGCTTCAATAAAATACAATGATACATAAAATTAAAATATTCACAACTTTTTAGGTCCTTGATGAAATTTTTCAGTAGTCCAGTTGTCCTAATCAAAACAGTTTTACCGTAATAAAAATACGAAAACCCGAATTTCTTTAATAATAAGATTTTAAATGTAGGTAAGTTCCCATAAGGCAAAAGGAGCGAGTATAATACTTTGATGTGATTGCTTGGTTTGGGTTAGTTCTTCAGCCATTAGTTCATTATTGTGCTTTGGGTTGGTTTGTCCATAAGAAAGAAATGGTATTCCTACAACATTCGCTGGAGATACTGAAGTCCAGCACAGAGCTGTAGAGCGGGAGTGTACACGCAGAGAGAAGTAAAGAATGGAGAAGCAGTAGTAGGCAGCAGGAGAGGTGTAGTGTTATTCAAAGCAAAGAAACTGAACTGATGGAGTTTGTGTTTGCAAGGCAATGGTGTATATCTCTTGGTCTTGGTCTGTTCTGTATGTGCAAGAGTAAATGTGAGAGGAAAACGAGGCGTGCATGCCACAGCGCCATTCCCATCCTCCTTCCATGTCGTACAGCCACAACAACTCAATTAGACTGATTTTATGTGCAAGAATATGGGGAATATCTCCACATCTAACATTCACCAAACCAAACCAATGACTGTCTTATATTGCTGTATACCATACACATTTTACATGCACATGGACTAATGTATTTTTATATTCTCCGAGTAACAATCGCTCTTGCATATATCTCTGTGTGTACATATACAACAGGGCAGCTATTCAAGATATCAATATCACACAGTCAATTCTTTTCGAAGCATAAGGCTTCATTATTACCATTATTATTACTGTATGAGAATATTAAACCTCAGTACAATACTCCTATAAGAGACTCTATATGTAAGAATTATATAGATATTACTTCCCTACATCTTACTATAATCGAAACTGCCACCGCCATTAAATTACACGAATGAGCTTCTTTCTTATTACTTATAAATTACATTACTTACATTATTAATAATGGAATTAACGAGAATCTTGCCATGCAACGTAATTTAGACGCGAATCGTTTTGTTTACTGAAATAGACATGGACAAGAGACCCTTATTAAGCAAATGGTTGTTTTAATGCATTTTATAGACTAGGTATTGTTAGTTTAACTGCTAAGTAGTACTGGTATGTAATATACGTTAAAAACCGGGTGCCCGAATGTATAAAATGTTTATCAAGTCAGGCAGTACAAGTATTCTGGTATAAAGTTATAAATAAGTATCTCATGCGTACATCGGTACTGCTGGGATACTCAATTATTACCATGTTAATATTCATCCACTCTCCATCATTGTTTTCAAATTGTACGAGAGTAGTTTAAGTCACGTCATTTCAATCAAATAAGGTATCGTGTCGTGGAAATACGTTAGAACTTTCTAGATTAAATTATACGAATCGTTTTCATTGTATAATGAACGCTATTCTATAGAGGTCCTCCATAAATTACTTAAATATGCATCAAATCATTATTTAAGTGCTTCGGTCGTAGTGTAATGGTCATTTTATTGCTTTGATGTTGGACTCTCTTGTAGAAACATAAATCATTTTTAATTTTACGTACTATCTTCCATTATTATAAGGATGTTGTAGTTGTATGTAACACTGTACTAGTCATAGTCATAGACAATATTGATAAAATTCTTTGGTTAAGTATGACAGGAAGTTGTTTTACCTTACGTTAACCGGAGTACTCACATACCTACTGTTTTACCCATTAAAATTTAATTCGTTATAATTATAAAAACTGTTTCCGGAATTGAAAACGTTTTTCGAAAAAAATTAAGCCTATTAATTAATATGTAAATGTGCTTGGTGAATAGCATAGCTTTCCTTTTCCCTTAAAGAAGGAACCTTAATTGGATTGCATGGCTATATCTATACTGTAGTACCTACTACGAAAGAATTGATATTATTAGTTTATAAAACAGAAGAAACTATACTACAGCTGAGCTGGGCTCAAATTTCCGAAATACTACTATAGAATCGCTCTTCGTTTAAGTAAAACTAACAATAAGTTAAGTCAACATCCATCTCCGTCGTGGAAGATTATGTAGGGTTCAAGTTTCGTTTTGTGGATGATATCTGTATATTTCACCCGAAAGCCACACGGTCACAGTACACTTTACCATGTCATTGCTAACTACCACCACCACACCAGAGTATTATCAAAAGCCAGAGACATCACATCTTTAAAATATCACAGAGGAGAGAGAGAGAGCAGGAGCTCAGCTTCCAGCGGAGTAGAAGTCATTTGAAAAGTGTATTATGATGATTTCAACGCGGATAAAGAAAGATAAAACCCGTTGGCATTGAGACATATCACGTCGTTTCTTCTTTGTACAGTTCTATGTGAATATTTTTACTGGAAAAGTATCGTCAAAGTTCATTTCACTCCCCATACGGTTCAACTAATCTTTCAAAAGTTCCCTAAATGCTTAACTTCCAAAAAAAGAAGAACCCGAAACAAAATCGAATTTTGTTACTACAATTTTTAAGGCCACGTAAATTTCTGCACTTATACTCAACCGGAATTAACCCTTTCTTTCTATACCTAACCTACCAAATGAAAATCATTTCCGTATTGAACGTTTAAAATAATTATTAACCAAGTTCATAAGTCGAACTAATATGCAACCTACATAAGAATTGATTCTACCATTGCCAAGTCGTTTGTAACACTATGGCTAAAAACATGAGGCAAAATGATGAGAGTTGTAGAGTACGTTTCGTGCTTGTATATGTATATAAGTACTATTTCGAAGGATTTAGATATGATGGGTTGAGAATGGAATTTACATTCATTTTTAGACACTTTAAATCTATACAGGAGATTTTTGGCTGGGAAGAGAAAGATATAAAGGAACATCAAAAAAGTACTTGAGGTCATATAAAGTGCATCTACTATAATATTATGTTAAAAAGCTACACACTAACGTGAATTTTCCAAGTACGTACGTAAAATACTGCAACAGCAGCAGGTTCGACTCGGCTCTTTTTGCTCTGCATCAGCATTTGTATATTTAATGTGCTCTGGTGAAATGTATGTAAATTATATCTTGCCTTGTCTTTGTCCGACAGTCAGACAGGGAGAACATATACGAAAAAGTCTTGCATGTCTTGATATGGCTGTTGTGTTGTGCGTATGCATAATATTACTAGTTACTCTGCTCTTGTACCTATTGCATATACTGCACACAGAATATTATAGTTAGTCTCAATCGCTGTACTCTGTCCACCTGAACCGAAGAACAGCTTATTGCTTACAGCTTAAGATTGCTCTTGGCCTGTATATATTTAGTGTAACAGAATACTGTGTACATAAGACTACGTACAATTTGCCTTGCCCTGCTGTCTTTTCGTATTTAAGATAAATGACTTTCCTGCAATGCACGATATGTTATGTTTATGTTACAAGCTGGCGTATACCGCTACACTGAACACAGGCATACCTGCAACATTTAACGTCACACAGCGGAGGAAATTAATCAAAGGATGTCAGTCATAAACCATTCACAATTTATGTTCACAGTCTTCTCTAGTCTAATGTTTTCCTTACGACGTGTCAAACACGACACATTCAAAGGTACGTTTTATATGTGTAGTACCCGTACCAGCACAACCATAATATTCCTATTGTCAGCATAAAACCTGAAACGAACAGCAAGGAACGCATAGGTATACGTTTTCAAGTCTGTTATATAACTTCGGTGGTTGTTGAAGTTAATTCAAGGTATTTATTTGCCTTTCGGTCGGTATGTGGTGTTTTGCTTAGTGGCTATGCTCTGAGTGAATACTCGTTTAAAGGTAAAGGTGTCGTTGACTTGATTCGAAACACTCTGAAGTCAAGTGTTTCGTTAGTTCTTTAAGGATCTTCATTATTTGTTTACGACTATAACATACCAACACTGTGATACGCAACATTTCTGGTAATGGTACAATAAATACTGCAAAGTTTTTGTGAACATTTTTTTACCAAAATGGTATTTGCTAGTTGTTGGAAACGTGGAGCATAGAAGTAAGTCAATGTAGCACTTCATTTCTTCAAAAGCTGACGCTGTAAAATTTGTATTTCTTCTATAGTAGACCTAGGGCAACGGCAATGGACCAGAGAGTGGCGAGCTTACAAAGGAAACTTTTTCATGACTCTCTGTGTGTAAAGAATATACAGAGATACATGGAATAGAGACTTAAACACTCTCTCCAATCAGACAGACTAAAGTGTCTGAGTGAGTGAGGAGAGTCAAAGCAGGCGAGAGCGCAAAACAGTACTAAAGACAGAGCCGGGGAGGGTAAAAAATGTAATTTCTCATTGCCATTATCTTGATAGGAAATTATTGGAAGGAATCCCAAGCGGATTATAAAAAGTGTAGTCGTGCGATTATGTATCAAGCGTAGAGCAAATACTAGTGAAGTGAACCAGCCAACTCGGCTATAATGGTAATATATTTTATATGTTATGCGTGCACCAGTTGAAACACAATGTAGTAAAGCTACCAAAAGCTTCGTATAGGTATGAGTATGAAATGAAGACAGACAAAACCTAGTAAATAGTGGAGATGGTCGAAAGACGAGGAGGAGGTTTTAGACTCATCTCAATGAAACTTGAAGCAGCACTGAATTCACTGTTTTGTAAGAGATGAGAAGATCCGTCAGCGTCAGCAGCGTCCTACACCAGTCCTATTCCCTCTCCACTATTCCTAAAAATCCTAGCCACAGCAAAATCCGAGTTTTACAAGCCCCAGGCCTATACGTTGCTCCGTTGGCAACCTAAGTTTCATTCAAGAGAATTGTGTATCTTGCACAGACCGAAATGAATCGAATGAAAGTGTGAGCGTAAAGAAAAAAGACGGAGAAGTCATATACAGAAAGAGAAAAGAAAATACACCGTGAGCAAATCTGTGTAGAAATGATTTTCAGAGGAAAATGAGAATACTCGGAGGAGTCTTACACTTTCATCTAAGCCCTAGTTGCATATAACTCCATACAATGTCTTTCTTATAATCCCGGAGTATAAAGTATCCTGCACAGGAACAGAGGTGGTTTGGTATGGTGTAAATGTGAGATTTATCTTCATGCTTTACTTGCATTCCTATATACGCTTAAGTGTATGTAGTAAAAGGTTAATTTCTGCAGCAGCAAGATATATCTACTCTACTAAAGTTAAAAACAGGCTTGTGTAGCACAATATTATTATTTGATATTGGGGAATTGCTTCTTTAATAGCTGGAAGCTACACACAGTCAAGGGAAGTAGAAAGAATGAAAGAGAGAGAGAGAGAAACGCAACGCTACGATTAATACATGCCAGATGAGACGGATTAACTGCAACAATTCAAAAATTCAACTGAAACTGGTAGCTTTGAGGAGGTAGCCAAACAATCTGTATACGTTTATAGTTTAGCTTTAGGGCTAGGGATGTGAATCCTTTTATTCTATCTGTAAGACATGAGATTCTCTTGTTCTTTCTCTATGGAGTGATCTTGGCGTGACAAAAATGCTCAATAGAAATACCAACGCATTAATCTTCGCTGTACGAATGAAGTGTCTATACATGCCATAATTCTTCCTTGCAGTCTGCATTTTAAACAAAGTGTGTACAAGCACAATAGTGGTATGCAAACAGATGTTCATCATCTATTTTGCTTCACACAAAATTCAAACCTAGCTTCGCTCATGTGTGGATTATCAATTCAGCTGTATAATCAAATTATTTACAATCGCAAGTTTCTATTACTATTATCATCTCATTTCGAATATTATTGAATGAAAATCGACCACCAGCTAACAATTTATTTCCAATATGGGTGTTGTGTGACGAAGCTAATCGGAAAATAATAGAGTTAGTCAAACCATAATAAGGCTACCACTGCACTAGTAGTTGTAATGCTAAACAAACAATCCATGATTGGAACAGACTATCCGATTATGGATTAATGCAAATAAACCACCGGGAAGAGGGAAAGGAATATTGGGAATTCACAATAATAATCTGCGGTTGCAATAGCGTTGTGAGCGAATGATATGGAAAATTGCGGACAGGAGCTTCCTACTCCTGCTCCGATCTACTAATCGTCAACAACAGAACATAAGGTCAAGTATCTGAAGGGAATCAAAGGCTAAAAGCATCGTGTATCCGATTGAGTCCTGAAAGAGCGATATCTATTTCACAGTTCTCTGCCCAACACTTCGACTGCGCTCTCTCTCTCACAGCCACAAGAATGGAAATATATTGCCAAGGGTTCAATCCACCACTACTACTCACTCCATCCTGAAAAGGAAGGCGTGATCATAATTGAGATGTATAACAACATTTCTCATTCATTCATTCATGTATTCGGCTAATCTGAAATGAAGTTTGAGAAGGGGTGCTGCTGCAAGAGATGCAACTTCTATTATGGCAACTCATGGCATCATAACAAGTTAAGTTATATCGTATAAATATATGCAACACCAAAATGTATTGGTTTTAGGCACTTTCCTCCTTATCCGTTTCGTCACTATGCACTATTCTCCTCTCAATGCAATGAGATACTGTGTGCGGTTATACTTGTGGCTTGGTTAGCTGGCCATAAGATGCACGGTTTAGGCTTGACTGGTTGGTTGGGATAATAGGATCAGATATAGTAGGAAATGGAAAATATTGTGACTGTGACTCTAAGAGAGATATGATACTATGTGTATTCTTTCTTATACTCAAATTTTCTCGTGACTGCTAAAAGCTCTTGATATTTCTATAAAAGGAAGTGTAATGTATTTGTAGGTATTTACTATACAGTAAAATAATTTAGTAGGGTATATCCATTAGAATAAGTTATAAGAAGACGCATTTATGTTGTATGTGTGCTATGATATGATAAATGTGTCGTGGAGTTGGTTTTCTAGAAAAGTAAATATACGTATTATCGTGTAGTGATAGCTAATGTTGTAAGATTCAGTTTGGAATAAAAATAGGACACAATTTTGGAGTTGAGCGAGTGGGCTGATAAGACAGCATGAGAGAGGAAAGGCGGAGTACGGCTAGTAGAAGTATATAAGTATGTATAAGTACGCACACAACAACTTCAAATGGATTTCCATCTCAAGCAAAATACAATCAGCTTTGGTGGAAAGACTCGTTTTGGTGTAAAGTAACGTATCGTACGTAAATGCAACAACAAAATGAAATGTTACGTAGAAGGGAAGTGGTGTGTATAGTGAATGGTGTAGTGAAGATGAGAGTGAGCGAGAAGAGAGTCTACTAGAATACACCAGTCTAAGTAAAAGGGAGCATTAAATCATGGCGTCGAAACTAAGACCATAAATTCTGGCGACTTGGGACCTTCCCGTGACAGCTTCGTACAGAACAGGATAGGATGGCAGAAAAGAGCTAGAACGAGATGAGAGAATATCTAGCCCAGCCATTCCTTCCTTAAGTTAACTATCTACATGACCGGCTATGCATTTCTAACTTGAGCTTATAAGTTTTCTCCTGTATTTTACCCTTCCCCTCTATCCAGAAGAGATGTGATGTGAACTATTTATCTAGCTGTATTCTATCCATCTCTTTCCTTCTACGGAACTACTTTATAGACACTAGTATACTCTGATAAGGTAGCTATAAACTCAGATAACCTCACAAACACTTAGCATACTTAGACTTGTACTTTCTCACACAAAATCAAACAAGTTCTGGTAAAAAATTTCATACAAATATTCCAAAAGCATAAATTATTGTATTTAAAAAAGCTTTTTTAGGAATTCAAATAATAATACATCACTACTTACTTAAATGCATTCGTAAAGAGCAGTTTACGGTTTAATGGATTTTCAATCAATCGATTGAAGCTACTTGGAGGAAACACCCGAATACATCTTAAAAGTTCACGAATAGCTAATTCAAGTGCGTAAATTAAAATAATGAACAGAAGCACTCATCGCTCACTCCCTTGTTGTAAGTATTTGTGTGTAAAAGGGAACGTGAGGAGACCAAGACATTAGAGAAGGGCAGAAGGAATCACTCTGAGCAAACAAGTCGAAGAGCTATTGATAAAAGAAAGAAGCAATTACAGTTATGTTGTGTTATTTTATTTTATGAGAGTGTACCTCCTATCTTTCTGTCTGCACACTGCGTACAGTCAGTAGTGTAAATTCAATAGATTTTCTGTTTCCAGAAGAGCTGCCCATGAAAACACAACTAACAATGCCTAAGTACAAGGAGCCCTGTGCCTCTACTATTCTTGTTAGAAATAAAGTAGGCACTTATACCATTGATAGCAACAGAATTAGCTTTTGTATATAAGGATGACGTACCATTCTGTATAATAATTTTTTCTTTTTGGGTCACTATATTTCATAGGTACTTGTACTTATAATATATATTTTTTAAGTGCGTGGTGTTTTTTAAGTCGCAATGAATACTCCTTTTGTTATCAAAGAGTCTTATTATAGCGTTGGCTGCCTTGTGCTGTCTGTTAAATTCAAAGACCGGGTTCCTTCGCTTTATATCTCAGATTTACTATCTATTTGTATCTCGCAGTCTGTACACACAATGTATCTATTTGTATGTAGTCACAATACCTTAGTACCCAGTTTAATTTACATCAACGACGTGACTATAGGAAAAGGAAGTGCGGTAAAAAGCACACAACTATAGATACTTATATGTATTATTACATTTCTAAGGGCACTACTAGACATACAACTATTATTGCATGTTCTATCTTAAAAGTTAACATTATTTTACTACATACTAACACTTTAAGGGTGTACAAATACAAGTTATTTGTTTTGAATGAGAATAGTAGTAAGCTGCTCGTCCTAAATATAAATAGCTTTTGCTTAAGTTCCTTTAAGTACCTTTTCACTTGTTAGTGCCTGTCTTATTTTAACACGAGATCAGTAGACAAGATAAACAGGATATTGAGTTAGGGGACGAATTTTATTTGTAACTTGTAAAATGTTGGATGTACTTTTACATGCGTAGCTTGGCATATTTCGACGTTGATAATTAAAAATTAAAAGTGTTTAAATATGTTTAAAACAGAATTCAATTTGTAGATGACCGGAAAGTCCTTTAAGCTCTTAAAATTTAAATTAATGGTACGTAGGCGAAATATATTTTATTAGTAGTGTATGTATGTAATTGTCAATCGAAAGCGCATAACATAGGTATAATATCTGTTTTATATGAGATGGAGCTGGAAACCCGGTAAATCAGCGGACAAAACTGACAACATAGAAAAACTGCTGCTAATGAGAGTTTTTGTAGAAATAGTTGGAACACAAGTTTGTACGATTAGGAAAAGAAAGCAAGCTGCTCTAGTATTCTTTTCTGACTGCGTTGTACAATAAATTTAGTGCTGTGTACACAGTACACTTTCATTCGGCGTAAGTTTAAGTCCAGAGCAGATGCTGCGTAGCATTTGTTACTATTGCTTCAAAGCTCATGTATAGAACAAATATAAAGAAAACGCAGCATAAGGAACATCATCAAGCAAACCCAGACAAAGTGAAGTTACTAACTAAGCAACACATAAAGTACTCTGCTCCTAATAGTGCGAAGAGTAAAAGAAACTTGAAAAGTCTGAGAAAGAAAGTCTATCAGAATTTTGTAACATTCTGTGGTTTTGTTGTTGGATTTCCTTAGATCTGGTTGGGGTTTGGTTTCCGTGGCTTGCTAACTAAACTCACTCGCATATCACATCAACTGCTACTCGCTGTATGGTAAATGATGAGAGAAATGGACCATTTTGAAAGGAGGCTTCTCCAATGTAACTTATTAGTTGCCGCGTTCTCCTTCTTCCATCGCATTTTAGAAAGGATGAAGTTACTAGACTTTAACTGAACTGATGTGAGTTAGTTTCCTATTCTACTTCTCTTTCTTAGTATACTTCTTCCATACAGCTCGGGAGAAAAGTTTGAGTTGGATGATGAGGATCCGGATGGCCGGGTCTGCCTCGGTTCAATGAAGTTTCTCGTCTTACGTTTCTAACTAACTTCAGTGTGTATAAGTAGCAACGACGAGACTACATTCAGCTTCACTACCTTGGCAAGGTCTCTTTGATGATATGAGCCCATACCTACATAGTTGCATCGCTAAGCTAAGAGTTAAACCAAGGATTATGAACTGCTACTTCTAAAAACATTCTAGACACACTGTAAGATGCATATAGTCGGCATTGTGCTTTTGTTGTATTACTATGTATATAGCCCTTTTTATACTATTAGTAGTACTGAAAGTACAACAGAAAGCAAAGTTTAAGCTACTCATGAGATTCTTTGTGAAGTTATAACTTAAATAGACTAGGGCTAACTAAATAACTTAACTTTCGTTTACTTTGGTTTATCGTATGGTTTTCTTTAAGAAGTTCCGGTCCGTCAGATGATGGATATGGATGTTGATGCAAAACATGTGCTAACGGCTTGTTTGCTTTGTGTAGAAAAATCTGGTTTAGTTAATCAATGGCTTCTGTGGTTACTTAGTGTGCGAGCTAGTAGTAAAGTTCCTCTAACAAATGTTCTCAACCTCTAAATGCTATAAACCTTACAATAAAGATGAATACCACTGTGTGGAAACTCTGCTCAACTCCACTTTAATCTCGTGAAGGTCTACAAATACTCAAACAGTTAATTTAAACATGTTTACTAAAAATGTCTCAGTCAAATGTAGATAAAGGCGGAATGTGTTCTTTCTTCTTTCACATTAAAATGATTTTGATAATTTTTACGACTATGACACATTTACACCTCATTACTTTACTGCTCTCAATCTTCTTTTTGAAAACACCGACAGTAAAGGTAGTACTAGAGCAGGACATGCAAGACCATTAGTTGATATTGGAAATATGCTCCTGACAGGTTGAGCTGAGAAAATGAAAAGTGAATTGTTCAGTACTACTCCATAAAATAGGGAATTAGGTGTAGGAAACCACATCTGTATTGTGTAAAGTACCAGTTCCGTTGTTGGCATTAGAAGGAAATAACTTTGAAAAGTGAGTAGGTCCTAAAGGGCTCTCGTAGCTTTGTACAGAGTTGTATTACATCCCATCCTTCACCAAAACACCAATAGATCACCCACATCCAATATGTTTGTTACTCCTACAACCACTAATGAGATAGAAAAACGAACGGTGCTCTCAGAATTGGAACACTAAACTAATGAAATAAGCTCTCATGACTCTGAGGGTTCCTGAATTCAATACCGTTTTAATACATTATCTCAAACAGTGTGTAATGGACCAAATTGTACTAAAAATTGATAACATGTGTGTTCATAAACGCGATTATCTGTAGTAGTCTATACAGATAACATAACTAGACGTTCAGTCTACTACATGCAAGCTCATCGAAAGTTATATAAGCATTTAAATAGTACACTATATAGGTAGTCGTGTTTAAAATTGCCAAGTAGTGCTTCGGCTTAATAGAAATAAACTGCTGTGTATTCACTACACACATAGACTACTAGTACTTGCACATACCTAGGTGGCGAGATCATTAACAGTATTCGTACAGTAGCCAGCTACGAAAGAATTTTTTCGTTCAGACAACATAAATCTCTCGAATGAGTAAAAATGTGTCCCACGACGTCTTCAGAGAGAATAGAAGCATTAAATCTTTTTCATGAGCCGTATCGGACAGGAAAGAAGGATGGAAGCAAAAATGTACAGAAACTTTAAGAATGGAAGCCATACTTTGTTGAATGTTCAGAAATTCAATTTCCCTTCATAGATTTACACAGTTCTCTCTTCGACGGAATAAAATGAATAAAAGAAGAAGACTCAATTACTTTACCTATAATTTATCTAATTTAATTAGTATTCTAAGTTAGATAAGAAAGAGGAAAAAGTGTAGTGTTAAATTATTTAGATTTTGTACATATAACATTGAGAAACCGTCTTACTGCAATAAGTCTTACAAAAACATCTCAATCGCAATAGTGCAAATGCACATTAGTTGATTTAGAGAGCAAGAAACAGTATTTGCAGACAGTACTTGCAAGAATCAATATGAGACTGAAGAAAAAGTGAAACTGCAGCAGAGATTAGAATATATGTACGTAGTACATTACGTGTGAGCTGTTAACCTGCGGTTTCTTTCCTACATCTTGGTTGACTTGACATTTACATAGAGCTTACAATAAGCTACATGACTCTTTAGAAGATGAGAATTCTTTTTTCTGTGTGCAACCAATTTCTTAGTCGCACAAAGAAACGGTTGAGAGTGAAAGAAAGAACGAGGTTGGCTGTACTGGCTCCAGTAAATTCATGTTCCGCACAATGTTGATGCATGGCCTTTGGTTTAGCATGTGTAGAAAAGATTTAGTGAAACAATATGGTAATTGTATGCCTAGCCTAGTCTATGAAACTTCTTCTGTGCCAGTCTTTGTTGAAAGTATGCTCTCTTGCAGCATTTCTTTACAATGTACTACATGCTTTGCTTTAGGAGCATGTTGAATTACATACAGTTCCGAGCACAGAGGTATGTGGCCAAGATGGATGAACGGAATATAGACATAAATCTGCGTCACAGCGCATATGGATGCGAGTGCTGAAATAATTGGTTGGTTTTTAAAATAATGAACTTGCGCTCACTCACGTCACAAACACAAACATGAAACTTCTACTAATCTTAACTTAATGCATCTACTATTACCATTCAATCCTAAAATTATTCTTCAACAATATAAATTTAAAACCAACACTCATGTTAAAGTTAAATCTAGTTAAATCTTATAAATTCAATATTTTATTTTATTTTAAAGAACTGTATTTTAGGTTCCTTGGAGTCTTGTTACTTAAAATTCTCTTTCTGTTTTGTATTCGAAGATTTTATGTATATTTCCACAGCAAATATGAAATTGTACACATTATTCTATGCAAGTAGATTAATATAAATAATATGTTAGTAAAATAGCGGAGCTATTGGAATTATCCGGCTGTGTAAGACAATGTTAAAGACGGCAACATTTAATTAAAAGGAGGAAAATCTTATGGCTGTTAGTAGTTCGTATGCATGCACACACCTACATTAAAACTTGGCCCGACTCCTGCTATGGCGTATTCAAAGTTTAATATAATACGGATATTACTCTTAAGCTAATGGCGAGAATGAGAACTTCATTAAGGGCTTTATAAACTACGTGTGACATGGCATTGCGTAGATTAGGCAAGAAGGAAGTGATGCGCGCAACTTGTAAAGACTTGCATGTCTTCTCCAGATACTACAACCACTACTAATATTACTACACAGTCTGTCTCCTCTCCTAGTACTCCTTGCTAATGTACAGAAATGGATTTTAAGTCAAGTCAAAGCAAGTCGAGCCGAGCAGAGAGTTATCTAACTCAACTACGTACATACATTATGCACGAATGCTTATATCTCTCTCTGTTGTGCTTACAAAGTTATATTACACTTCTAATATATAAGAATAGTTAAGTCAAGCAAAGTAAAATAAAGCGGTGTGCGTAGAGTTGCGTGGCTGTAGGCCGGCGGCCTTGTTCCTTACTTCTCTTTTAGTAACTCGACTCAAGGTATAAAGACCACTCGCACTGTTTTTCCATATAAACAGAGAAAGTCTATAGATCTGCTGTTCTACAGATTCTTTATTTGCTTCCATCATTTTCTATCACATATTCACATAGCTTGTTGGCTCACTTGGTTATTCTCTCTGTGTATTATATATGCGATCTTATAGTAATCTATATACTAAACAGCAATAAAATATTACCAGTGTAGTAATAGCAGTAATAGTATTACAAAGTACACACACACTCGAGTCGCAAGTCAAGAAGTAAGTAGTCGAAGGAATAGTAGTCGAAGTATACGCTATACGTATCATGAAAATGACTACAAGGTCGTAAATTAGGGAGAGAACTTTATTGAGTTTTTTCATCCACTTCGTCGTTCATAAGATACTTCTCTTCCTTACTTGACTTTTGCTCAGAGTTACTTCTTGACTATATGAATTCTCCACACAGTTAACTCACTTCTTCGCTATGTGCTAACACCAACAGCAGTTTATTAGAATATTATACCATGGGCCATTAGAAATATAGAGTATACATTACATATTATACTACTATAGGCATATCTTTTATTCATATAGTAAAAACTAGTCAAAATGTATGTATTGTACTAATGCTGTATCATAATAAAGGGAATTACTTACATTGCATAATTCTATTTAGAATTAAACTTTGTCGTAGTAATAGTATAGGCCTGCTGTTGTGTGTGTGTGATTTGTATTATGAAGTAGCATACTACATGCATCTGTACGTGTTTCTATAGAATGTCCAAGTAATATTATAACATATTAATATGTGTAGTGACTATTAACGATATACAGGGTCGAGCTGGCTATCTGCACAAAGCGTGCATGAATGTATGCATAAGAATTTCAATGATTTATAGAGCTGCCCTGTGACCTTTGATATATGTCTTGTTGTCCGGTCTACAACTCTGCATATTTATACAAGAAAGAACATTCATAATACGAAAATGAAACAAAGACAAATAGACTGCTTTCATTTCTTTGGCTCTTGTCCCAATTTCTTCAATGTTGAATTTTTTCAATGGGGTGTACTATGTACTTTGCTTTATATTGATATACACTGGAGAATGAGATGTAATAGAACACACAGTAGAACTGTATAGTTACTTACATAATAATGAGAGTACGACATGCTCTCGAAATGACTATCTCTTGAATATACACTTGGCATTTAAAAAGGTTTTTGTTTCGCTCTTTCTTTATATATTTGTATAGATGTCAAAACAAAGAGGAAATATTGAAATAGAATTGTACGAGGTAGGTATAGTAAATAAATAAAACGTGTATTATTAATAATAAGACAATTGTGTGTTTATGTTGTGTTCATGAAAGACATGCATTACTTACGGCACAAAGCTTTTAAAGAAGTACGAGCACACAGAAGGCTTAGTTTTCCCTGAATGACTGTGACTAGTTAAGTTTAATTGATTGAGTTGTAATTTGTGCCGAGGGTTGTAAATTGGAAATGGTAATGTACTATGGTTGTGTAGTATAGTGCCCTTGCTTATACTAATACTAACAGGAACACAGTGTGTGTATGAAGATACAGATTTTGTTTATTTAATTCCTGTGCTACTACTTACTTCTGACAACATGTGCCGAGCAATTTGAGTGGTTTATGACAGGGTATAAAATAAAAGTACACTTTTGAGGCGTAATGGGTGCCGCTTTATGTATTTCTATCTTTATAGACTTCTTGATGATAGTTTCACTTGTTTTATGTCCTGTTTCACTTATGAACTTATCAAAAAGAGTGTTACATTAAATACTCACTCTTTACTACCATGACTTCAGGTCATTCGTCCATACTGCTAATATTATACCCAATTAAAGCTTATCATAACTATGCACTGAATTACGTAACAATTTAATAATAGCTTAACACACGTTTGATATAGTTACACAAAAGTGATGGCTCTCCATTACTAAAGCTCTAAATAATTCACACAGTCAGCCAATTCTATACAACCGACTCAAAATTTATGTTTTAATTATGGGAGAAACCTATACACACAAAAAATCATTCCTCGCCCACATGAACGCCTTTATTGTCTCAGGTGAATCTTGAATAGTCTACTGAATCTATCTTCTCTGTTCTTTGTATACAAACACATATCTGAACAATGTACGTACTAATCCTTGTAGGTAGTTGCCTACCTAGCCACCAATATATTATTATTACATTCTTTGAGCTTCAACTTGTTTGATGATGCTATTAGTATTTTCTGTGGGTTTCTTTCATTCTTAATTCCTTATAAGCATTCACTAACGTGTTTTATATCTACTGCTATATATAATATTCCTTTTATATGGACTGTTTACTACATGCTGGGTCCGGTACATGTAAAAGAAAATGTGTTTGTATATTTATACGCATACAAGACACAGTACGAGGCAAGTATTCCTTTTCAGTACATACAAATACAATACTCCCATACAATACGATTACATACAAGAGTTCAGTAGTTGTAGTAGTAATAGAAGTTTACTCACTACTGCTTTTTCAAATTCACGTTTTTAAAAGAGCCATTTGCTGCGTGATTTATAAACTCGTGCCGTGTGCTGTTGTACACGGAGCACACACACGAAAGAATATTACATTTACATAATATATGACTGATTTCCAAGCGTTACTATAGAATACAATGGAGTACATGGTTTAAGTACTCATTAGATTACTCAGAGTATGAACAAAAGTGTATTTTAATTGTGTGCTGTTTAGCACAGAGACAATACGTACACCAAGTCTTTTATAATTCATTACTATTGCCTTAGGTATACAGCAATATCGAAGAAACAATCAATGCGACGACATTTCAAATGATACTACATCACATAAAGTGGAATACACGACACACAGAGTACTAGGTACCTTGTTTGGGATTTTCTGTGTGTTTCTGTTGATAATAAGCTTGTTAGTGATTAACTGCTCAGAGTAATCACAGAAAGAAGTGCTAACGTTTGGGGGAAATACAGATAGTAAAGTAAAATTCCGTGTTTCATTACACTACTACATTGAGGTCTGTAGCATGAATTATAAATATATTTAGAAAGCTTTGACTCTGTGTTGGGTTAGCCACTCATGAAGCTGAGAATGAGTGAATAGTGAAATAGTGACTCGACCAGACAAGACTAGACTAACTTTGACTACACTACTGGATACAAAAAAACAAGGTGGGTTGGGGAGTTTTATTTTCTCATTTATAGACAGACATACGGTAGTCGAGACCCGTCCTACGTTGCTTTATCCCATAATTTATTCACATTGCATTTCACAGTAGGTGAAGATGGATTACGTCAAGTTTATTTTATTTCTTGGCCAACTCTTCGTCTTCTTCTTACAAAATGTATTACATTTCATTTACAAAATCATATTAACCTCTTTGCTAAAAAATTCTCATGCAATTAATCAAAATAAATATCATTTTAATTTTAATCACACTTGAAGTTAATTCGAGGCAATTAAAATTTAACATTCCAGTGAAGCTCATGAATTTTATCAGCAAATCTTGCTACATGATAGGATCTGGCTTAATTAACAAATTCTGCGAAAATATACAAGTTTAGTACACACCGAGAATTTATTTCCTTCCCAAGCCATACTTGCTCACTAAACAACAATGGTGTACATCCCTTTAGGTTGTGTTTCATTCATCTTTATTAGATAGTTATCTTTCAATGCACTTGTTCTCAATATACATTAATACAGTATACCAATGGCTTTGAACGCATAAAAAGTGCATTCTGATTTTGGCTAGACGAATAAGTATGCCAAGTCGGCAGGAGCAGCTGTGTGCATACTTGAATACTAAAGCGAACGCAGTTTGTCGAAGAAACGACGAAAACGAAGAGGAAAAACAGAGCCAACAAGCCAAATTGAGATAGAGCAGAAAGATAGTAGTTGTATGAACGAACATAATGTAAAATAATATATAATTATTAATGCCTTTGTTATGATACGCACTCGAGCTGTATATTCTTCTCTCTCCACTTCCTTTTATGTTTAATGCTGAGAGGATCATGTCATGAGCCATTTCTATATACAGACAAAGCTTTAAGCATTTTGACAAGGGAGCCAAGACTCATGCTTCAAACATGGGCTATTGATGTAGTATTAGATATTGTTTGTGTATGAGTTAATAGTTGATCCAGTCATATTATTCATACTTTTGTAGCCTTCTGCATTAGCCATGTCCTGCTTGTCTGTTGTGGCGAGTAAGTTAAGTTGTTCCAAACGAAAACTGAGATAAAGCGAGACAGTATTGGAGTGGGAAGTTGTAAGGAGGAGTTTCTAAACTAGATTCGTGAAAAATCTTTGTAAACGCTCTGGCGACCAAAGCCGAAATTCTTCCTCATTAAAATATCAGTACGTACCATTTCAATGTAGGTTCTTTGATGAATGTGTTAGATCCCGTAATTGAGAATTGCAATCTGTCCCTTACTACATTTAAAAGTAAAATGAGCAGGTCACGTTTTTACAGGTTTATACGATTGTTTGCTTTAATGTGTCAAAATATTTTATTTTTCCTGTTTCAACCAAAAATCGCAGTAAAATACGAATAAAATAAAATGACTTTCTCCAGATAAAATTTTCCGGTGTTTTTAAGATGTGTGAGAGAATGAATAAGCGACCCCTTTGAAAAAGCCGACAGTGGCAGAATCCAGAAAAACTTTCAATTTCACGCTCGTGAATTCGATTCAGATCAACTTAACTCAAGTTTCTAGGGGAGGGAGGAGAGCAGAGGTTACATATATGGCTAGATAGTATTTTATATAAATTCAGCATGTAATACTACAATCTAGTTGCCGTAAAGACGAGGGACGACCAGGAAATTTATGGATTCCCGAATCTCCTACAAGTAAATTTAAATTAAGAAGAAAAGAGGAACAAAGAGTCACATGAAAATAAGTTGGTTCGTTCCTAGCGTTGCATTTCCTGCCCTTAGTAGGAATAATAATGGAAGGAAATACACAGAGGAATATTTGTTCCATGACTGACTATAACTTAAAAGACTACAGTGCATTTGTAGCATCTCGGACTTCCAATGCTAACCAACTTAAGTAGAATGAATGAAATACGTCTTCTCATGTTCTACTAAACAAGTTACTTAAATGACTATAAGGGGAACCGGCGACTATAAATTCAGCACATATTTTCTTTCCCACTTACTATTCCTTGCAGTATACGCACACACTTATACAGTTTTGGCCAAGTATGCATACATACACAACATGGATAGTGTAACCATCCTAACTTATTGTTAGTGTTACTTAAAGTGCTAAAGTAGCAAAGAAAGTCTCGCATGCACCAGAAACAGGGAAGAAAACATTCGAGAGAATTAGAGGTTTATTATTAGAGTCCTATTGCATAATTATGGCTCTTCATGCCAGCATTAGAATGCAATTAACATCCACCATTAATCAGTCTCTACTAATGAATGAATAGCACAGAAAGTAACGGGGGATGCATTTTATTATTTCTGTTTATTACACACTGACTGCATACGCCGGTCAGGGGAATACTTCCTCCCTATTTCACAACACTAAAATGCTAAATCCACCTTCTAACTTAAAAATCAATACAGAACGTGCAATAAATTGTTTTATAAAACTCAGTATTTATAAATGACTAATCCCCATATAAATATAACATACAACCCACTGACTTTAAAAATATCGATTTTAAACTTCTTGTTTATACATTTAAACTGTAGGTTTCTCCTGTTTTTAAATTTTTTCAGTTCATACTTTTCTTCATAGAGAATTAACTATTTATACATAAATAATAAATTATCGTACATTTACCTAGCAAGCAGTAAAACAGTAGAAATACAAAATATCACCTACTAATACATAACATTGTACTTTGCATAGTGAAATGGCTCTCAACAGTGCACTGTTCGTTAATGCAATTACAATGTTAACGATGATAACAACATTTTCGAATTCAGTGAAGAAATACATATAGGGTACACGATGGTGCGGTACTATACTATAAGCGGAATGACTTTGACAAATTGGAAGAAGGGTGCCATTGCATTATATTATATCGCCATGGTTGTTTCGCCTTGCCTTTACTCGACTAGAGCAAGTTCTAGCAGTCAAGTGAAGCAACGACGAACGAATGTTGGAACCCAAGTAGAAATATACGTGTGAGATGTTATTCGGCAATATATTCACATCACATTGCTCTGGCTAAGTAAGTTTGCCTTGTGAGGGATGTTGTTGTGCCTTTCGTACACAATGCAACACTTTGACTTCTATAGATAGATATAGGAGCAGAAGAGGACGGGAAGGTAGAAGGTAAAGTACAATATTGTATACCGTGTCAGTTAACGTGCAGCCAACAACTAACTCTCTATCTGACTAAAACAAGAAGATCAGATGGACTTTGTGTGTACAATCTGAGTACTGTATGTAGTACAGTTTCGGATGGGGAGTGAGAGAGAGAGAGAGGATGATACATAGCATACGTTACATAACACAACATAACATCACGTTAGCCAAGCCAACGCAACTTAAGTACAAATGAACCGTTATTTGCGAGACGAAATTGTAGACGGATGGAATAAACGCTTATACTCACTTATATGAACATTTACTATCTCTTATAACAGGTACAGGGAATGTATGAGATACCTCCAGATAAATACAAGTAGATGAGAGTACTTTTGTACATTGTACAGTATGAGTAAGTTTGTGTTGCAGTACGTGAGTATTGCACACAAACCCGAGACTAGCAGTGTTAGTCCAAGAGCACGGAAAACTCATATATAAAGCATTTGAAGAGCTAACCCCGAAATTCTCAGTCCTGTGAAGTAATAATAAGTTTTTCCATTTATTTGTAGTTTCGGATGTTGATCATTGCACCCGGCGGACTGTAAATCATGACACCTCCGTGTCTCCCTGACTAACTGATCCTAATCTTGGTTACAACCTTCCTTCCTTCCTACTCCTTCCATTACTACCGCTAATCCTAATACATTGTAATCCATTCTAAAAGAAAAATATAACATACTACCAAACTGCGTGTACTCAACTACATATACCTATAGTACACATACGTTGTACTTAGTGTGTACTTGGTGTTTGGTGTGCTTCATTTATTTTCTAAATTCACAACATTCTACTGCTGCAAGTTACATTTGTTTAACTTACGTATCTGTAATATAAGTAACTACATTACACGAAACTTTACTTTTCTGCTGGATATAGTATTTTGCGTTTTGGTTAGTAGTGTGGTGTCATTGCCATACCCCAGCTGATGTTTTTGTGCAATGCAATATATGCAATGCAATGTATTAATACACCTACGGATGTTTCGGTTCACTCAGTCAGTTCAGCCCATCTCATTTATTTATCGAAATTCCTAGGGTGAGAGTTGCCCGACCTTCCCAACACTAACATTAATGCTAAATATATATGTTAATGCATATATAAATTCTCCTTGGAGATAAGACGCAAAATCACGGTCTCTCCAGGAAAATGGTTTATTCTCCAGGAGGAACGTCG